>PVIH01003442.1:81027-160882 GCA_004025045.1 Sigmodon hispidus
TGGAGAGGATGCGGAGCAAGGGGAACACTCCTCCATTGTTGGTGGGAGTGTAAGCTTGTTCAGCCACTTTGGAATGCAATATGGCGGTTTCTCAGAAAATTGAGAATCAGTCTCCCCAAGGACCCAGCAATACCACTTCTGGGTGTATACCCTAAAGACGCACATTCACATACCAAAGGTATTAGCTCAACTATGTTCAAAGCAGCATTATTTGTAATAGCAAGAACCTGGAAACAACCTAGATGTCCCTCTACTGAAGAATGGATTAACAAACTGTGGTACATCTACACAATGGAATACTACTCAGCAGTAAGGAAAAACGATATCCAAAAATTCGCAGACAAATGGAGTAATTCTATTTTCACATTTGTGGACAGCCTCCATGATATTTTTCATAATAGCTCTGCTAATTTGCATTACTACCAAGGATACAGAACTTCTTATGAAGGATCTACTACATGCTCCCAGATGTGCATAAGACAGACTTTATTTTAGAGAATACTTTATAGTTGACTTGAAAAAGGCAACATTTTAGTAGCCAGTCTGGCAACCAAATATTTCCCCTTTTAAAAACAAAACAAAACAAAACCATTACTTATATGGCCTTGAGTAAGTGACCTAAGGAATTTGAAACCCCTTTATAGTAAGCCAATATTGAAATTTTGGGTTTGTTGCAAAGATCAAATGTACAACCTAATAATCCCTCTACAAATATTGTAGTTCCCCAATAAAAAATTCCAGTTCCCCATTAAGAGAAGCAGAAATATGTTTCCAGGGGCTGAGATGCAAAGACTTAAAGAGCAGTGGGAGTACAAGCCTTTATTAGCAACATACAGGAGCCCAGAAACTCTCTTTGCAGTTAGACAATACTTGATTATAACATAGTTTCCCAAGAGCGACATTGTCCTTTTGACCTGAAACATCTTGCTCTTAAGTGGCTGCTTTAGGACAATTTCTTTGATATAGCAATATACTGTATTGAATCTCATCTAAGAATTGACTCAAGATTAAGCAGAGGGACAATTAAATTTTTAACCTGACTCCACTGTTGACCCTTTCCTCTGTTCTTCCCACCTGCTAATTCATCCTAGGATCTGCCTGAGTTTAACCTTCCTAGGGCAGTACTTAGATATGCTCCATTCTCAGATGCAAAACTTTTAGATGCCTTGTGTTGTGTGTATGAACAACACTACATTATTTAACAAGTAATAAAATGTCTTTTAGCACTCTGTTCTCTTTTTAACTTTATTATAAATAAAGTTACATTTTCTAACTGTGTATATCCCCCTCCCACCCCATCCCAGTCACTCTCTCTTCTCCATATCTCCGCATCTCTTCCCCAGCATGGACAGGAGGTCCCACTGTCCCAATATTGCTCAGTTCAGCCTCCACTCCTGGCAGATCCAGTTTTCTCCCCCCAACATCAAGACTGAGTCAGGTGTTCCTCCAGAGGGAGTAGGATCCAAGGTGCTAGTCCAAGGTGTTTCAGATCCCAAGCTGCTCAGTGGTTATGGTTTGCAGCTTGGACATGCAATCTGTTCTCTTAAAGAAAGTTTCCCTGTAGATGTAACACTTTCTTATTTTGTCACTACTCTCTAAAATGGAACTTTAATAACTTTTATTTATAGAAAATAACTTCATTTTCAGATTAAAGATTTTTTAATTTCTCTAGTTTGTATGTTGCATTTAAATCTTGCTTGTTTTTAATTATAATCTTGTTCTTTGACAGTTTTATACAAGTACATTATGTCTTGACTATTCTCTCCCACCCTTTTGTATTTCCCTTTTTTCTTATCACCTCCTTTGCTCATACCTAGAGGTTCCCCTTTCCCCAAAGATTCATGCTTTTGATTGTTTGGTGACCCATTGGTTTAGTAAGGGTTATCGATGGGAGCACTGGACTGGAGGTTTCCAGTGGAGCCTGGTGGTGTCACCAGTGAATACAAAACTGACAGCAATTATTCCTCTCCCTGAATCCACCCGAAGCAAATACTTCAGCAATGAGGTCCCTTCCCATTCCCAGGCCTTCCTTGATCCACACTTAACTGAGGTTGTGCCCACATGCAGATGTACTGCAGGCATCCCCAGGAGCTGTGAATGACTTCAATGACTGTGTGTTGCCCAGAAGATGGTCCAGCAGCCTTTAAACTTATTGGCCCTTAGGTTCATTCTGCCACTTCTCTCCAAAGCCTTAGAGGAGATTGCATAAAAGTCTTGTTTAGGAAGATTAACTTTTTAAATATAAAGCTCATTTTATTATCTATTTCCTTATCATCTTAGCCTATCAAGTTGCAACCTAACTTTAAACTTTTTAAATAGTTTCAATGAAGACTTCTCTATAATGTATTATTACATAGCCCAATTTTAACTGATTTACACTAATAAGTGTAAAACAGAATATGACTCCACAAGTACAGCTCAAATGCCAGTTGCATCAGTTAAATTTCTATTGCCAATAAAGTCACACCACAACCAAGGCAACTTATTGTGTGATTGTTATAACAGGGTTCTTGAGTCCAATTGCTTGGGACACTTTTGATCACTGCTGTTATTACAGTCACACTCTGCACTCCCCTTGGATATTGGTGTTTGGGATTTTTATCTGAGTGAATTCAAGTGACACATACAGACTACAGTGTAGAAGGTAGGCACCCATTTTTGCTTGTTGAAAGGAAAGCGCATTCTTAATGGGTGATAGTGGATAAATTCTAAAGGGATTGTAGTCAGATCTACCTTTTGGGCAGGCTTTATATTGTTTCTAAAATCTTTAGAGCAGATAATTTATGAAGGGAGTTTCTATTCCAGGTGATGGGCAGACAAGTTTGAATCTACCCTTCAAAGATTAGCAGTGATGTGTTTTTGTCCTTTGTCAAGAAGTCTGCTTGACCAATTATGTAAGGGTTAGGTCTCCTACAACCTGATTTGGATAGTTAACAATGACTTTCTAGGAAGTTTAGGATGTCATATTTTCTCCCAAGTCTAGGTATGTGACTCACATCACATTCCTCTGACCAGTAATTTGTATCCCAGTGTTCCAGTTCTTGGCTTTATAAGCTGCTTATGTCTTCACATTCTGAAAATATCTAAATTAGTATCCAACAACAACAGGCAGAAAGATTCTGACCAATTCTTTTAACTCTGAAACTCATTTTTTGCATTAATTTCAAATTCATGTGAATTAAATGTGTAGGGGGAAAGAAATAGCATCTTTTTCTCAATCATGGCAGGGTTAACAGATGACACACACCTCTATAAGAAAACGCAAATTAGTAAGGGAAAGTAGACAAAAGAATATAGAGCCTTAAAAGTTAAAGACCTGACCACCCAAACAAAACTGTTTTTTTTTTCTTTCTTTTATTTTTAAGAAAAAGAGAGTTTCAGGAAAAAGGTTGAAAGGCAAGAAGGTGTGACCTGATGATAGTAAACTCAGGAAACTGTGCAGCATCTTTAGACTTTTCTTGGCCTCCAGGCTTAGACATGGCAACTTTGAAGAAATGGTTTATGGCCTATTTGGGGGAAGAAAGGCAAAGTAGCTTGGTAGTGAGAGTTTGCTATACAGCAGTGCAGAGCATTAAGGGAAGGGTTAGGAGAACAAATAGGGCTTGGGATGTAAATTAATGATTCAACACATGACTTGCTTGTTGATTCCAGCACTACACACACACACACACAAACACACACACACACACACTTCACAAACACACACTACCTCTCTAACCATACTCTCAGATCATATCCTCTTACACACATGTATACACACCCACCATGCACATAGACAAACACCCCACTCCATATTCACGCACTCACCCTCTGCTCACGTTTATACACACCCATCACAAACACACCTTCACCATACTCCAAGATCAACTCTCTTATACACATATATGCATACCCACCATGCACATATATAAATATACCCTACTCCAAACCGTTCTCCCACACCTGACTTTCCCCCCATATACACACTTACTACAGACTGAAACACACACACACACACACACACAGATAAAGAAAAAGAGACATAGAGAGGTTTTTGAAAGTCTAATGATGAGTCATTATTATATAAAACATACAGTAAATACATTATGATTCAATTATGCCTAAATATTTTGGTTAATTTTTTGTATAATTAAAAAATACTTCTTCTTCAATAGACATTAAACATTGATAAAAGCACCTAAAGTTTTCAAAGAGAAAAGAACTGCCTTTATCAAATGTTTGCAATGGTCAAGTCTGATATGAATTTCATAATGTTATCTCCCAACAATTGCATCAGATAGGCATTTTATGACTAATATTAAGATTACAGATTTACAGCTCAAATATGATTCATACATCCTTCATTCCATGCCAGGAATTAGGATTCAACAAAAATGATAAAAGAATCTTTAAAATATTGGAAACAAAAAGACTATGTATATTCAATATGATTTCATGTTTGTAGTGGTGAGTAATAATGAAATTAAAGTATAGAAGAGGAGAAAAACATGACTGTAGATGAAAGAACTGCAGCCTAAACCATAAGAAAGAATGAACAAAAACTTCTAAATCAGAAAACTTTTTCAAAGTAGTCATTTAAAAGTTGATCTTTCTTATTCTATCAACAAATACTAAACAAACAAGCAAAAAAAAAAAAAAAAAAAAACAAAAAAAGCAGACAGAAGTTGAAGACATTGCCTCTTTAGTGCCAGATCATGAGAATAAAGCACATATCACAGTGAAACAAATTCCATAAAATTTCTGGGTTCACAGCCCACAGAAGTTTGTGTTCACATTATACTATCATCTAGTAAGTGTATGAGTAGTACTCACTATAAAATGCTAACATGTAGTATGAGATTCCTGGGCTGGACTTTCTGGCCTAGCCCAGAGGTTTGGACCCATAGTCTCACAAAAACACACACAAATGCTTACATTAGTTTTATGCTGATTGCCCTAGGACCCAGGCATATACCTTGCTAACTTCATCTTAACTCAACCAATGATTCTTGTTCAGCTGTATGGCTCAGTACCTTTTCTCAGCAGTATTTCTACTTTTTTCCTCTGCATCTCCTGGCATCTCTGTAGCGTCTCTATTTTGCTCTGAGATGTTCTCAGAGGTTTTTTTTTTAAGTCTGGTAGTGCTGCCCACACTTCCTGTCTGCCCCTGGATAATCAACTTTTTTTTTAAACTAGTAGGACAGACAAATATTTACAATGTAATAACATAATCCCACTACAGCAACATATATACCTTTTAATTTACTATTAGTATATTCTCATACAATACATCCTGACCACAGTTTCCTCTGCCTTCATTCCTCCAATCCCTGCCCATCCCCCCAGATCCAATTCTCTCCCATTTCCCTTCAGAAAAGAAAAGCCCTCACAGGGATGTCAACTGAACACTGCACAACAAGTTGCAATAAGACTAGGCACATACCCTCATATCAAGACTGGACAAGGCAACCCAGTAGGAGGAAGAGAGTCCCAAGAGCAGATGAAAAAGTCATTCTCACCCCTAACTTTTAGGAAGGTTTGGAGAAGCCAGAAGAGTCAAGGCCACAAGGACATGGTCTACTGAATGAACTGACTGGAACTCAAATGGGCTTACTGAAAAAAAAAAATTATAAAAATATTTTTATCAATTTCCTACAAATTATTTGACTATTCTGGCTCCTCCAAACCTTCCTGCCGCTCCTTCTCAAGACTCACTGAGCTCTGCCTAATATTTGGCTGGGGGATTCTGCATCTGTACCCATAAGTAGCTGAATGAAGTCTCTCTGATGACAATTATGCTAGATTCCAGTCCCAGCACATCTCGCAGGCATGAAAACTGTAGGTCAGAGATTTTGTGGCTAGGTTTGTGTCCCAATCCCTTCACATGAGGCCTTGCCTGGTTACAGAAAAATGATGGTTCAGGCTCTGTGTCCTCCATTGCTAGGAGTCTTCACTGAGGTCACCCTTTAGAGTTCATGGAATTTTCATTGTACAAGAAAATTTCCATTTTGCTCCCCCCACACACACACCAGCTGATGCCCAGAGACCTAGGATAAAAAGAACCAAACATGGCTGGCAAAAAAGTCAATAAAATAATTCCTAATGACATTTTGCTATACTTATAGAGTCTAGCCCAATTGTCATCAGAGAGGCTTCATCCAGTCACTGATGAGAGCAGATGCAGAGATACACAGCCAAACATTAGACAGAGGGTCCAAAACCCGCAAAAGACAAGGACTCCAGAAAACACAACCCACAAACTCAACTAAGTAGGGCTGGTAGGAACCCACCAGTACTAAAGCAACAGTCACATTTTTGGATCTGAGCTAGGTCCTCTGTATATATGCTACAATTATGCAGCTTGTTTTTTTTGCTGGACTCCCAGCAGTGGGACTGGAGATTGCTTTTGAGTCTTGACTGATTTGGGGACCCTTTTCTTCCTACTGGGTTGTTGTGTCCATATGAGGGTTTGTGCCTAGTCTTATTGTAACTTGTTAAATTGCCTTCAGTTTATATCCCTGGGAAATCTACACTTTTCTGAAAGGAAACATGGAGGAGAGGATCTGGGAGGGAGGTGAGGAGGATGAACTGTGAGAAGTGGAGAGAAGGGAAACTGCAGTCAGGGTATAATGTATGAAAGAAGAATATATTTTCAAACAAAGAAGAAAAGTAGGACAAATTTTAGTAAGCAAAACTAATTTTGTAAAATACAATATATTATAAACACAATCAAAATAAATTGGGAAACTTGTCTAGTTGATACTTAATTTCAATTTTAATGATACACAAAAATAGGTGAGAATATTCTTTACCACAGTTATAAAATTTTCATAATTATAGAAGTAAAGATAAAATAACAAAATAAGTTTGTATTATCTTGTAGTTTAGAAGCACAAAACTGTTTTGAAAAATAAGATATAAACTTCAGTCAGGCAGTGGACGCATATGCTTTTAATCTTAGCATTTGGGAGGCACAGACAAGCAGATTTCTGAATTCGAGGCCAGCACGGTCTACAGAGTGAGTTCCAGGATAGCCAGCGCTACACAGAGAAGCCCTGTCTGGAAACAACAATAATAACAATAAAAAGATATGTTTCAGTAGTTTCATAAATAAATTTTTACTAATTTGACTATACAATGATATAAAATTATCATAGAAATATAAAGTAGTTGTAAAATATCAAACTAGGAATAATCTTAATCTAGGAATATACTTTCAGTAAACATTGTGAGCTGATGATTTATTTGATTTATAAGGCACTTGTACAAATCAATAATAAAAAATATATTTCAGCAGAAAAATTAGTATAGGACATGAAATAGGCTTAGATGTTAACCATCAAAATAGAGCAGCCAAGGCCAATTACAAGACAATGATAAACTATATTCTAGCAACAAAGGAACTATTCAAAACAATTAAAATACAGTATTGCCACCTATAATTACTTATTTTGCAAAATTTAAATGATTGCAAAATTTTTATCATAAGCATGTGCTGAATGCAGCATGTGTTTATAGGTGACAGAGCTTGAAGGTAGATGAGTATGGAAGAGTCTTTCCTTCATCTGCCACAACTAAGGATCACAGAAAAGAAGACTTTAATGTCTTCCATGTATGGTAGCTAGAAGTCTCAGTACAAAAATGTCAGCAGGATTGGGAGCTATGAGGGACAATATGTTCATGTTTTGATGGGTTTTTGGCCATTCTTGCCATTGCTTAGCTTGTGGGTTATATTGTTCTCATTTCTACCCTCATCTTGATATAGTATTATCCCCAGACAATGTCTTCATCTGTGTTTAAATGTCTTTTTTATTTTTTTTTATTTAAAAGGTATTATTTTTACATTCCAACCACTGTTTTTCTCCCCTTCTCCCACTCACACCCAGTTTCTCACCACTTCGTCCCCCCGATTCCACACCTCAGAGAAGATAAGGTCTCCCATGGGGAATCAACAAAGTCTGGCATGTCAAGTTGAGGCAGAACAAAGACTATTCCCACTATATCAAGGCTGAGAAAATTATTCCTATATATAAAATATGATTTAAAAACTGCCCAGTTCATGCACTAGGGAAGCTGATGCCTCTCATGGCTTCGACGGGCATGTCTTGCATGTGTCATGCACACACATATACAGTAATACAAATAAAAATAAATCTTAAAAAGAGAATACTCATTCAGAATTTTCTCCCAAGGCCTGTTGCTCAAATTCTGGTTGTATTGAAAGAGACTGAGAGCCAGATATTGGAGAAAAGCTGAAATATCAGAGAGAGGAAAACCACAGTCAGATCTCACCCAGCTTCATCAGCTTCACTCCTGGTCGATTCTAACTGCTGCTTTTTTCCTAAGCCTTCCTTAAATACCCTTCTCGTCCAACTGTAACCTATCCAGGTTAGGATTAATGGCATGAGCTACCTACTATTTGGTAGTCAGCCTTGCACTCATAGAAACACAGAAAAATATCTCTCTCTGGAGTTATGGGACTAAAGGCATAGGTCACTACTCCTGACTATACCTGTGCTGGGATTAAAGGTGAGTGCCATTGAAGTCCAGCTGTTTGACCTTGTCTTCATAGAGATCCAGAATTTCCGGAGCTACGCCCTACTGCTCTGTTATCCCTGGAACTCCCAGAGGTAACTCTGGCTTAACTGTGGGTTGCTCTTGATATTCCAGGTTTTATTAAATATCTAACCCCTACAAAGAACCATTTGATACTTGCTGGGGGGACATAACATCATAGTTTTAAGTGACCATGTTCCAAGGCCTCATCATTACTTCATTGTTAATGTGGAAGAGGATGTGGTGAATTAAACTTCAGAAGTTTAATCAAGAAGAACACAAAACCAGAAAGAGCTATGCACATTATTTTGATAAAGACTGAGGAAGAAAGAAGAACATATTTATTTTAGGATAAAATATAAGGACTAGGAAAATTCAGTATTGTATTAAACCAGTGATTACCATCTCAAGGTTAAAATTGTTTGATGCAGGATCTGCCTTTATATCCTGTGACTAGCTGGCATTAGCCAAATGAGCTGGTTTCTTGTAGGGGAAATAATATCCATATAGTATCACTGTGATCACTTGTTTCCTAGCTGTCATTTGAAGGTTGGTTAAGAAACAGTGGGAACTTCCTGCTCACATAGTGCAAGGAATGTTTTAATAGCTTTGCATTTAAATAATTTTCAAGATATTATGCTAATCACCTCTGGAAAACAAATTATTTTACTAATGCAAATTATATGAAGTGTCTTGCTGAAAAGATAGACTATTCACAGGCAATAGAGAAATCTTTTTACTCAACTTTTTTTTACCCATGTTCCTATAGGATAATGAGTTGAAAGTCACTTGTGCTCTGTAAAACTACTTCATCATTTGGCTTAACAGAGGATTTTAAAATTTGGATTTATTTTTGTTTTGGATGCTGTCCATTCCTAAGGTAGACACAATCACATTTGTTCTTCTACTGCCAGATTTTTTCAAATCTGTCAAAATAATTTTCTTGCATGGTCATGTAATTCCAAGATAGCTGCATATGTGAAGAATGCATAAGTTTAGAAAAGTACATCTTATAATATCAAGCACTTTTGCTGACCTTACAGTTTAAGCTGCTTAGAATAGACCTCATGGGGAAAGGACTTTCATGTTCTTTATGGTTCTAAACATCTGGAAAGACTTGGATAATGCAAGGTAAAGCTAAAGAATAATGATATCCCTTCTGTAAACAGCCATCACTGTGGGGTAATTCTGTCATCCTTTTGTGTCCTTATCTTTAATTTTGTTTATGGCACAACTATGTGTTCATTCATCTGTCTAGACAGCTTGCATACAAATGGCCCTCTTTCCTTCACCTCTGGTATAAACTTTACCTTTAGCATGTATCTTAAAATCATTTCCCTCTTCTCTGAAGTTAGAGTGTACCCCAGATCTTTTTCTGCAATGATGAGCCTAGGCAACATTTTCGAGAAGATTCTTTAGCTTACACATTTTGTGATCCACGTGGGTCACTAGTCACCAGAGAAATAATGTAAGATATGTCCTATCACAATCATTCAATGGTTAGCAAGGAACAAAGACAAAGTGATTTAGTAGCTTGTTCAAAGTCACATTGGCACAACTGAAAATCGAGTCTCGTGTTGGTTGATTTTAAAAGTCACTAGTACATCCCTGAGTCTCCTCTTTTTGAATTAATTATCTACTGCCATATGATATAATGTGTCAATTATGTACTTGTGTCAATGTGTGTGTGTAACAGAAAGATTTATCTCTGTGAACTCTAAATTCCTCTAGTATAAATTTCATGTACAACTATTCATAACTTTCTCTTTAACTCACTTAATGTCCTATATTAACAAAGTAGTATCCCCAAATATTTGGTAATAGTTTGTAAAATTAGTTGGAAGTCTTCACTATATAATTTATGAGATAAAGCCAAAGCTAAAGCTTAACCTTTGCTGAGAACCTCTCTTTTTAGAATTAAGTAATGTGGATAGAATTGCAAGCCATTTTATTCTCTGAAAACATAAAAAGAATCTGTGAACACAAGGTATTCATCTCTTCAAACATATGAAATTCAAATACAATTGCCTTGGCATTAAGCATTTCAATTTGTATGCAAGATGTCAGAGTTATATAATTTTTCTGTCAAAGGTGCTCGGATGTGCTCACGGGCTTTTCAGATTTCCTCATGTATAAGCAGATGTACTTGTAAGGACAAATGTGTTCTCTGATATGTGAAAAACTTTATTAGCTTTTTGTAACAGAAAAAAAAAATCTCTTTCCAGCTCTGGGAATGGATGTTTTTTCACCAAATGTAAGACCACTTGCAATACATTTGATTGTCATCTTTACAGCCCCCTTCCCCCACATAATCCTAACTATGTATTCCTAGACTTTTCATATTGGGCCTGGAACCATAAGTCAGAATTAGAAAATTATGCTAGAATCATGTCAAACAAACACATAATCATATTTTAAGGATTGTCTTGTAAAAACTACATCAGACCTTTCTCATCCTTTTTTTTTTTTGTTCTAGTAAAATTATTCTAACAACAGCTACTAAAATTGAAGAGTGAGTGCTTTAGCAGTCTAAGATTTGGGTTGATTTGTAGATTTTTCACTCATTGATGTGATCTAGAGAAACCCATGTCTTTAGATGTTCATTTTACCTGAAGAATTATAAAGAATAAAGCACAATAAGGGGATGGAGATATGTCTCAAAGGTTAAGAGTATATACTGCTCTTATAGAAGACTTAGATTTGGTTCCCAGCATTAGCACTCATGTGGAGCAGTTCACAAATGTCTGTGATTCTAGCTTTAAAAGTTCTGATGCTTCTCATGACCATGAGTACTTGCGCTCATGTATACACACACACACACATACACACACACACACACACACACACACACACACACTTAGTTAAAAGTCAAATCTCTCAGTAAGAGTAAATAAGTAAAGATTTTGGAAATGACAAACTACACCAATACATGTTGAAATTGTAATAGATCACAGTATAAAATCATAGTGAGAACACAGAAATAGGGCAGGAGGTTAGGAATAAGAATAAATATTATATATATGTATATATATACATGAAAACTTTTAAAAAGTAAATAAATGCTACATAGAATCATCAAGAAGTTAAAAAGTAAGCCAGGAAATTTCTATCTGAGTGTTAACAAAGTGGTAGACATTGATTATGGATGAATAACTGCTGAGGAGACCAACACAAATTTTAACATCTAATATTCAAAGTTTTTCAGCTAAGTAAAATGGCTGAAACAGGAGGCTTATTGGGGTGCTAGATTAGTGTGAACAATTTAGTAAGATTCTGCTTCAAGAGAAAAAGAAAATAAAAATAATCTGGCAAGTCTTTAGAGGGTAGTTTTAAAGGCACCCTAAAGCCTCTATTAGGCCACTAGCCTTTTAGCTTGATTTGTACAAATGTTACCTCATTCCATTTTAACAGCCCTGAAAGCTAAGTCCCCATGCTTTCTTCTTTTTCTTTCACAAGTGAGATATGAATTAATTCTCTTAAAGATCATACAGTGACATAATTGGAGGAGGAGAGAGACCCTGGGCCTGGCTTGAGCTTTTAAATCTCAAAGTCTATCTCTAGCAGCATTCTCCTTCCACCAACAAGGCTACACCTACTTCAACAAGGCCAAACCCCTCTCAAGTAGTGCCATCCTGTGAACAGCATTCAGATATAGAAGCCTTTGGAGCCCATTCCCACTCAAACTAGATTCCTTTATTTTCTTAGGAGCTAAATATTCGTTTTTCTGTTCTTCATGCTTTTAATTTATTTATTGTTGTGTAGGAGGTTGGAGATTTACACATCCATGGAAGTATTATATGCTAAGCTACATTTCCAGCTCTGATTCACAGAATATAGCTCTTACTACCTCTCCCCCCTTTTCTGTGAACTGCAGTGCATTTAGTACTCTTGAATCTACTGCTTCAGAATCACTTTGTTGCTTCTTAAATATTTCTAGACAGATTTTAGAAGTCTGTCTCTGGTGATGGATTTCTGGAAACAGGTTTTTGTTTGTTTGTTTGTTTGTTTTAGAGATAGAGTCTCTCTACACAGCCCTAGCTGTCCTGGAACTTACTCTGTAGACTAGGCTGCTTTGAAATCACACAGATTTGCCTGTCTCTGCATCCCACGCAATGGGATTAAAGACAAGCATCCCCACACTTGGATAGAATTAGGCACTTTTGGAATTGCATCTGGTGACTTAGTCTCAGGAAAATTGGAGAACAACTTCAGCAACAATTGTCTCTTGTGGACATTGTATGTTTGTCTTCATTCTGTTATTTGCAACGGAAAATCTGAGATTTTACAGTTTCTAAGTTAAATTTTCTAACTATAAGTGGCCTTCATGACCAAACAAAGCCTGTGTGAGAAAAAATATATGAGTTCATTTCCTGAGGACTCTAAGACTATTTTGTTACATGAGGGTAAGCTATGTATTTGAATGTATGATACCACTGAGAAATGGTTTTCTAATTATATTATTTATAATAATTATATTATAAATTAGTTAAATATATTGTATTTAGAGATTCTGAAAAAGTGAATCTTGGTGGCATTGATTTTTAATTTCTAAGAATGGCATTATGAACATCTATTACATAACTTATTATAGTGTATATACATACACACATACAAACACTCACACACAATTTTAAGCATGAAGACACATTCCTAGAATTCAAGAAATTAGGATCTGTAAGTCCAGGTGAACTTCTCCCACCACTTGTGGATTCTACAGTTTCCAGAATGGTTTGTTGACGGTTTGCTTGGAATGAGAAAGTAATATAAACTATCTGCATGGCTCCATAAGAACAAAACAAGGCATTTAGATGGCAGTAGAGGACTGCAGGCCTGACATTTGCCAAGGCTTGTTTCTTTCTTCAAAATATATCTGAAGATGATATCTTGGCTTTGGTAGATAGGTGGACAGGAACACATGTTGAAAAATATTTTCTTATCCCATTAGACATCATCAACTTGAAAACTTCAAATATCTATTAATTTTTGTTTTACTTGAACCTAGGCTATATTAAAATGGTCATAAAAACCTTTTCACTTTTTTTCATTTTTACCATGTTCTTCACAACAATGACTGGAAGATAAATATGACAGCATCTTGAGTAGATTTAAGGCAGAAAATGGCAAGTTATAAATATTAATATTAGTGTTCTTTTTGACACAGGTAGCCTATCAACCTAAATTGCTGTTATCAGCACAATGTGAATGACTACTGCCTTTACATTTTTCCCTAATGGCTTTGTTCCTAAAGCCATACTGAGCATATGTGATTTAATACAAACACAAATGTTTGCTTTAGCTGTGCCCAAGACTTGTTATAACAGTCTTGGAAAAGTGAATTGTTTTGCCCAGTGAAGACTTAAGCTGCAAACTGATAATTAATAATTCAGGCATGTTAGTAATTTTTTTGAGTCTTAGCTCTAAGACACTTTACATTTATTTGAAAACCAAGTGAGAGTTGCCTTAAGTAAACAAATTAAGTCATAAATTTTGATGTTCTGAACATGCCAGGGGCTCCTGAAGGTCTGTGAGTGAGCTAAGAAGCAGATCATTCATTTTCTGTGTTGATGATCATGCCTGGAATTGTAGAAAGTAGCATAAACTCAGCAGTGAGAAATAGAACTAGGAGAACAAAGCACCTCTTATTTTCTTACTTTTCCAGAAAATACCATCACTCTCTAGTCATCTTTGTTGTACCTATCACCATATGCATTTATTCCATGATCATTTTCTATGACCTCACTCATACACACAAGGTTGAACATGAATTTGCTTGCTTGTCTCCTCTGAGCTTGAATTCTGAGTTATGTGTTAATCTTGTGGGTTTGAGTTTAATAAGCATAGTTTAGGGAAAATATTGTGTGTGGGTTGATTAATGAATATACAATTGAGAAAAGATATTAGCATTAGAAAAATGTCTACTTCTATTTATGTTTTATTGAAATTTAGAGGAGTGTTGTTTAGCAAAGTAATTTCCAAGGTATTACTTATTCATTATAATTTGTACTATATTGAATTCAAGTATTGCAATTGTAGTACATGATTAAATATTTCATATATGTTATACATGCATGGCATATTTACAGGATCTAATGAGTATGTTCTGTGAGTTGAAAGCACAGTTACAATTTCCACAGTTTGCTACCTACTCCCTAAGACTTCAGCAAACAAAGACATTCAGACAAAAATTGTATCAATACTGAACATGTATAATGTTTTTTCTTGTCATTATCCCCTAAACGAAACAGTAAACCAACTAATTATTTACACTGTATTTGGTACAAGTTATGTAGAAATAGCTTAGAGTTTATGATAGAGTGTATCTAGGTCTTACAAAAATATTATAGTATCTTACATAAGAAATGCATATTTACAGACTGGTACCCTTGGGGGACTTGGAACCAGAATGATGCACATCAAAGGTTCACTGTACAACAACTGATTTTTTCATATTTGTTTTGTTCTTGTAAAAGATTTAGTTCTAAAAATAGTTGTTAAAGTCAGATGACATGTTCCAAGAAAAAATGTTTATTGTTAAATACATGTTTGATAAAAAGCATTCCTTAGAAATAGAGGAACTATAAAAAGATCTAGAAACATACTACTTGTATTTCTATCCAGAGGCTATTGTCTAAAGACAATGCCTCCTCCCAATACATATATCTGTGCACAGTGTTGTGCAGCATTCTGAAAATGCAAAAAATAGTGTAAAGCAAAAAATTCAGAAAAATAATCATCTGGTTAATATATTGACATATTTTCTTCCCTACTAAACTATGCACAGTATGCTTAAATTCATACTCCACTTATGTCAAAGGCTGAAAACACATACGGTGCTCTCTCTATAATTGGAAGTCCTTAGAAAAGGAGTATTAGTAAACTTAACCCAAATTCTTTTTCCCTTCTCAAAAGTCATTATCTTGTCTCCTGAGTCTGGTTTCTCATGTCATAGCTTCTTCTCATGAGAAAGTAGCCACATAACTAGACATTTGCTTCCCAGGAAAGAATATCTTGCTAAGATTGGATCCATGCACATACCGTTCCTTCTGCCTAGACTGATCTCTTCACTCTCCAAACTTTCACTTCACTCACTTCTAATTATCCTTTTTTATTTTAACTTATTTTAAAATTACCTTTACAAATAACAGATTTTCTTGAGTTTAGACTGACATAAAAACTTCCTCTCTTCTGAGTAGCATTTGTAGTGCTGTATGGTGCTCTGCAGGTTGCTGGGGGAGAAAAGTCATCAGTGGAATTTCCTAGCAGTGAACCATGCATTGTGCAGTCCTGACCTTCCAGGGAAATTTGTCCACTGGTGCAATAGTGGAACAAATGTTAAGGGGATGACCAACCGTGCTTGGGTTAGATTTAAGGCCTGTTCTGAAAAATAATCAAGCTTGCCATAATAAATCTGATCAAGAAACCATGGCTTGGGAAATCATAGACGGTAGAAGAACTGCTACTGCTACTGCTGGCCTGATAAATGGGCATGTCAAACTTCCTTCTAAATATTTATATTTGTACACATAGACTGGTGCTTCCCTCAGCTGTGTCCTCGGAAGCTTCTTGCTGCATTGGTCAGTAGTTAATAAAGAGACCGGTAACTGACAGTGTGCCAAGAATAAGTGACTATTGATTGCTCAGCTCTAATGAAATATCTACACCAACCCTTCCATTTTCCAAGGCTCAGGAAACATTGGGGAAAAGAAGACATAAGAAGCATAAGAGCCAGAGGATGGTGAGGATTGCTATGAAATGCTATTTTCTGGATGTGACATGGCCTTGTATTCAAGAACTCTCTGCAGCTGTGGCTACTTGCATAAGACCTGCAAATCAAGTCAAATCAAGAAGATAAGGCAACTTTCAACAGGCAGCACTAATTGAGTTTAGTAGATTATTAAAATAGAATAAATGACACAAAGATAGGACAGTTGTCTTGAGGATATCTGGAAAAAATGTAAGGGGGAGGTGGGGGGTGGATATAATCAAGGTAACTGTGTTTACACGTGTGATATTGACAACAAATAAATGCAAGATACTCTATTAGCAACAACAAAATTTAACAGAGTTTCTTTTTGATTTTTCATAACAGTTTTGATGGATTTTCTCCCTGCACCCTCTGCTTTTAGCTCTCATCTGTCTGGTAACCACCCTTACTGTATCCTCCCTTTCCCAGTATTTCATCACTAACGTTCATATTCTAAGTGTTCTACTACACACTTTACACTGCTTCTTTAAGGTCTTAGCAGAGCCCCTACCATAAAATATTTATATATCCTTTGGTAATTGCTGCTGTATTTATAAAATCTAGGGCCTGGAATCAGCCAAAATATCTACCAACAGATAAATGGATAATGAATATGTACATACACACAAGAATTTTATTCATATGTAAAGAAACGATGAAGTTACAAAATTTACAGGAAAATGATGGAACTGGAAAATCTTATGTCAGGTAAGCTAACTGAGGCTCAGAAGGACGAACACTGCTACTTCTTTCTCATATGCAGGTCGAAGCTTCTATCTGTTAAATGTGTTGGCACTAGAAGGAATCCTATCGACCTCAGCCTTCTCTGTGGAAGCAGATCCTGACCTACTGAGGTGTGGGCTCTCATGGAATTTCATCCCCTGAGCTCTTGACAGACTACACTTTGTTGAATCTGCTTGCTTGTCTGTTTTGTCTCCAGCCGAGAGCTATGACAAAACAGAAATTACATCTTTCTGCTTTTCATTGTACACCCAGCTCCAAGGTAATTGAATTAATAATCCCAACCTTCCATATGTCACTTCTGGCACGTGGAAACTAATCTGACTTTGCACTCATTTCAGATGCCTTTTTTCATGTGATTATTATTCTATTCAATTTATGATCTGTAGAAGAAGGACCATTGTTGAAGTCATTCCTCTGTGTGAGAAGCCTTTATTGTTAAATAACCTTGCCACTCATGGAGCAGTTTTAGTTGTGACTACTATTTGATGGTGCTGAAAGCAGAATGAATAGACTCTAGGATGAGAGGTCATTTACTTTTATATTATGACATTAAATATTTTTAAAAGACAAAACGAGACATCTCAGGAAATATTTTATCCATTTTAAGCTTTCTGAAAGTTTGAAAAGTAGATAATTTACCTTTATCTTCTCTGTGCCTAGCATACTTTGGGATCTTGACAAATGTTTCAAACGGAACAATTGAGATGACTGTCTGTGATGTATTTGAACAGTATTTTGTGACTAGCATTTATTAAACACTTGCTAAGCTCTCAATTACTTGTCGGTGTGGGAGGCACTGGTGCAGCTAGTAAAGAAAGATATTTTGTCTGACTGAAGCCAACAAGGATAAAACTTTGCCTGGCAAATTCTACCATGGCTTCCTGGTTCTGCATGGTCCAATCTGCTTAGATGGTGTGGGGGAACTACTCATCTGTGTAAACACATTATAACTTTACCTTCTGTTTTCTTTTTCCATTGGTTTCACATAGTATAGGAGGCAACAATGTAAAGTAATTAAGAAAAGAATGACAATTGGAAGAACAGTGAAGAAAATCCTACTAGACAGAAATCTTAGCATTGATTTCAGTGAAAAGATTGATAAATATTATTGAATGTATCATCAACAGATTAATCCTGTCAGTTTCAGACATGTAGACTACCTGCGTATAGACTGGTTACTGTTTTTGAAAATCAATTGCTATTGTCTAGTGCAGAGCCTCTAGCATCCTGTTCCCATAGGGAAATAGACTCCTGAAACCTAAATTTAGGTATATATGCTGGACAATCTCTAAATATGTCTATCAGTTGCTTTCCTCTACATCCACAAGGCAAAGTTAGTTTTCCTTCATTCTGAACAGGAGCTGGTCATGTGACTTTATTTTCCCAAAGAGCACAGCTTGAATGCCATTGTGACAATTCCAAACCCAGCCTTTTAAGGTGTTACCAACTTGCTCTTTCTTTCAAACCTGAGTGCTGTGTTAATTCTGAGTTTACCTTGGTATAAGACAGGCGAGGTAGGCATGTGAAGCATTACTCATTCAGTGCATGAATGAATAATGAAGTTGTAAATATCTCATTGCTTCTACTATTAAATCCAAAGTTCTTAATTTTTAAAATTACACTTATTTGGTGTGTGTGTGGGGGTGTGTGTGTGTGTGTGTATTCTAGGGATTAACTTGGGTCATTTGGCTTGGTAGCTAGCCCCTTTACTGGCAGAATCATCTCAGTGACCCTGACTTTAAAGTTCTTTTAACAGCATGCATGGATCTATGCATATTGTGTCTAAGTATGTAAGACAAACATTCCTAATTCCTCAATCCAATATTTGAAGTGCTTTCAAATCTAAAACTTTTGGTATGTTAACACTATGTTCAAATGGGAAATTTCATGTCTCATCTTGTGTCAAATGCTGTAATGAATATACAGGTGCACTTGGTTATTGTGTTATTCATCTATGATTCCTGCACTCTGGAGGCTGAGGCAAGATGTTTGCCAGTTTGAGGCCAGTCTGAGTAGCAATGTGACACTGTGTCAACATATTAAACCAACCAAATAAAATGATAGAGGAGATAAACTGAAGAAACTGTATTAAATTACCTTCAGACTACATGTCTAAGATAGACAAATGAAGTTATGTGTAGATGTCAGTCCTAGCCCCAAGATATCTCAGGGTGTATCAGCAAATATTCAAACTCATCCAACAACAATAATAACAACAAACCCTTCCAAGATCCCAAACACTTCTCTTTTCAAACATTTTGAATTAGGATATTAAACCTGTGTATGTTTGCATGTTTATGGGTTAGAACAGAAATAAATCTTCAACTTAAAAGTATTTGGTTTAATTTCTAGCATAAGCTTTGACTAATTGCCCAAAAGAAGCCACATCTAAAAACCTGGGCCGGAGATAGTGCTTTCACTTGTGTTTGGACCAAGACCAGCTTCTAATTTGCATTCGTTTATCATCTCTTCTCAAGTAAATTGAACTAAGTGAATAAATTAATTTTCACCAAGTCCCATCAAGAAACACAAACAAAATAATTAAACAGATGCTTACTTCAGAATAGAATTCGAAAATTATCTCTTGTCATTAGAATTGGGAAATTTCATAAAAATATTTGAGCATGACAAGGTAAGTGTGCTCCTTATAATCTGAGATTAAAAACAGCAAGGACAAAGAGGCTCTCCATGCAGGAAAAAGAGCAATAATAACATTTAAGACATGGAGATGAAGCTTCCTGCCTGCTATGGCACGGAGTGATCACCCTACCAAATCAGAAAAGTGTCTGAATGACATCACAAACTTTTGTACTCCCAATTACATGCAAAAATAAAAAGAGAATAGGAGTACTTTTGTCCTTTAATTCTGTTAGGTAGCTTGAGACATTAGCAATGTAGAAGCCCTGGGGCATTACTAGGGAAACCCCCAGTTATTGCTTTCTAGAATCTCAGTCTCTAAAAATAAAATATAATAAAATAAAAAAGCTACGCTGGAGCTTCACTGTGAAGAGTAACTGATGAGCAGACCGACATGTGCTATCTGACACAGGAATTCAGGCTGACCAGAATCCTCAGTCTCTTGGCAGATGATAAAAAAGAGCAGGGGAAGGATGAATTAAGATGATATGCTGTGTTTTATCAATAAAAGTAATGGCAAGAGATATATTTCTCACAATTATTTAACCATGAGAAAGCTCACAAGAATGATACATTTTGCTTATAAAGAAATGTGAAGCAGGATAAATCACACTGTCAATTTAATGGCTGGGCTTGCTGCATTTGTAATAGTGGAAAGATTATTCTCTGCATTCACTCAAAATGAATGAAACAGAGAAACAGATTCTCACTATAAATCCAGTTCTGGTGGAACCCATTCTGTCATCCTGTGCTTCCCTTACTCTATAAGCTAAAATAGGTAAGAAAATGGAACAGATGACTCTCTGTACTAGCAAGGTTTCATGCTATTCTGTGTACATTGTCCTAAAAGATACCAGGTGGTTTCCTCTGCAGCACCACACTGAAAGGAATTAAAAAATAATTTATAGTAGATAGCAACATGATAACTCAGTTTAGGGTAATATTAATTGCTGCCTTACAAACAATGTCCCATGCTTATCACACTTTTGTGAGATCACAAGAAGAATGAGAACTTTGTTCATAATAATCAATGCATTATATATATATATATCAAAATTATGTCAATCTTGCTGAAAATTGAACTAGAGTTTTATTACTCCTCTGAGGATGATCTTCCTCCAAAAAGACATAAAACAATACTCAAAAATAAATGAAAATTTTCCCTATATATTTTTTTAAAATATTCCTATTTTCCATTACTCTGATAACTGTGTGAACTCTGCTTTAATGTAGTAATGTTATAGCAGACAACAGTGGCCAATAGTTAGTCTAGGCTCTGCCATTCACTAAATCTATGGGAAAATTGCCTGACCTTTTGTGCCTTATTAGTATAGTATTAGTGTATGTTTATGTGTGATAACATATTTGTATATCTGTGTATGTATAAGTGTACATGTATATGTAATATAATGTATATAATTATTCACTATATATAAGATATATACTTAAAGAAAAATTAAATTAACAC
Source organism: Sigmodon hispidus (assembly GCA_004025045.1). Classification (NCBI taxonomy): domain Eukaryota; kingdom Metazoa; phylum Chordata; class Mammalia; order Rodentia; family Cricetidae; genus Sigmodon; species Sigmodon hispidus. The sequence continues at coordinate 102,156 of PVIH01003442.1, forward strand.
ATTATTAATACACTTACATGGTTAGATGTAGCAGATGTGAGGTTGTGGAGCTAGCTCAGTCCGTAGAGAGCTTGCTATGCAAGCGTAGAGACCTCAGTTTCATCTCCAGGGCCCACATTAAAAGCTTTTATTATACAAGTCTTCCACTTGTCCACTCTTTCTATACCTATTCAATAGTAAGTACTTGAAGTTTTAGAGCAATAGGACAACCAAAGGAGATCAAGTGGATATGTGGTGATATACTGTATATTTAATAAAAATTGTCTGGAATACCAGAGGATAGAGCCAAGCCTTTTGAAGGCCCAGGAGTGGTGAAGGTCCCAACACTCAGGAGGCAGAGATCCTCTGGATGTCTGTAAGTTCAAGACCAAGCAGAGCTAGGCAGTGGTGACACCTACCTTTAATCCTAGCTCTAGAAAAATTGATCCAGGCATTAAAATAGGTGAGTGGGGAAAGAAAGATAAAAGAAAAATGTAGAAGTGATTTACCTGGTCTGTGTACCCAGTAAGTGTGAGGACTCGTGTAGATAAGATCTACACCTTTTGGCCTGAGGAGTTGGCAGGGTGAAAATTGGCTGTGGTTCGTTCCCTGTTTTTCTGATATTCCAGACTACTTCTATTAAATATGCAGTCTATCACCACAGGGATACAAATTGAAAAGACAGAAGTAGAAGATCTTCATTTGCAGATGGTATTGTAGTATGCATGTGACCCCTGAAATTCCACTGGGAATACCCTACAGCTGTAAAATGCTTTCAGCAAAGTAGCTTAATACAAAATTAACTCACAAAAAACAGTAGCTCTCTCTATACAAATGACAAATGAGCTGAGAAAGAAATCAGGAAAACATCTTCTACTATGGTCTCAAATAATATAAAATAATACCTTTTACAATAGCCTCAAATAATGTAAAATATTTTGATGATAACTCTAACCAAACAAGTAAAAGACTTTTATGATTAAAAACTTTAAGGTATTAAAGAAAGAAATAGAAGATATCAGAAGATGGAAAGATCTACACACTCAGGCATCAGAAGTAAACATGGCCATCCTACCAAAAGCAATATAAAGAAACCCATTGTTTTTATAGTAACTTGCAAAAATTAAAACTCCCCATATAGTTAACATGTTTCAGCCATTATAAGCTTATCTTTCTCTCCACTTTTCAGATAGATCACGTGCCTTACACACACACACACACACACACACAACACACACACACATTGCTCTTCTATGACTATACTCATTGTTTAGGGAGCTTTTACCTTTGATGGGGTTTTCTTTAAGGCGGCGTTTTTGACCTATAAAGTCTGCTGTATATTCTTTCACCTGGCATCCATTATATCTGCCATTAAACTTTTTTAAAAATGCTCCACTTATTTCCTGAATTCTTCTTCCCGTAGCAAGATTTTTAAAAGGTAGAGACCAAGAAACTCTTACTCACCATTTTTCCCCATAATGTAGCAAGATATAGGGCATTGGGGAAGCATTTGAAGTGCCTGTTTGATCAAATAAATGAACTGAATGATCATTGAAATGTCTGAAATGATTGCTCAAAAAATGAATAAACCTTTTCCTTTCAATTCCTATTGATAAGGAAAAAACTTGTAAGATATTTTACCTCTATATTTAAGTAATATTTTTATACTTTGATAATGACAAGAAAGAAAAATATTAATCAAGAGAAATTAAAGCTTGCTTTTAGCCATCTACAAAGCTAGGAGAGAAAAATTCCATCATTACAAACATAAATTTCAGTTCATTATCCATGTAGATTTTATGAAAAACTTTTCCATGGTTCTGTTGCACAAATCAAGTCAACATGACAAAATAAGCAGCAAAATTTAAGCAACTACAGAAATTCCAGAAGAGAAATTGCCTTAGAAATGACTCTATATTAAATTCCTAATATAAGTGATGGTTATATGCAAGATTCATAGCTAAAGAATAAGCCTATGCTCATTATCCAATTTTATGGTTCCAAACAGCCTTGTGATACCTTTGTGCTGAATATTAGTTATAGTTTTGAAAACTTTATAACATCAATGAAAAATTTCAATACAGTCAATTTAGCTTCAAAAAAATCTTTCTAATCTTTCTTAGAAATCTTTTTCGATCTTCCTAAAGTGAGTTTTTAAATTCAGATTTTCTCCTTTGTCTTAACTGGATTCTGACTTGACTGAAATAGTAAACATTCAGAAGTAGCTGTGGCCAAGATATAAATACTTCTTACCAACTCTGAGCATCTATCAACTCCATCTTGGGTCTTAATTTATTATCTGTATGCTCTTTAACCTTAAAAAAAAATCTGATAGCCTCACTTTCAATGAAATATTCATGAAGTGTCATATCATTCATTACCATTTTATGATTCTCTTTCATTGGTATAACAACAATCCTTTCTTGTATTCTATTAAGTTGGATGTGGCTCTGTAAATCACTATCCCACATGCATGAGACCATCGCGTGTTAATGTCGTAGTTGGGCTGCAATGACTACTCAAGCACAGAAAAATTCCTTTGCCAGAGATACTCCCCTTTCTGTGTCCCACTCCTTCTCTTCTTTTTTTTTCAACTTAGTAGCCAAATGTGAGATTGTTCACACTCACTAACAATGTTCCTTGTACATATACACATTACAAAAATAATTTCCCAATACTGTTTTATAGCGTCTCCTTTTTTGATATGTGCTGCATTGTGAACACCTTTCATTTACTCTGATAACACTATTTTAGGACTGTGTAATATTCCACCAAATCGATATACTATTTATTTAGGCAATAGCTTTGCTTGAGAATTAATTGGATCTGTTTTTTTTATTTAACGATTTTATGTTTCTTAAGAATTTCATACACAAATATATTTACATAATTTTCATCCTTCCTTTTCCCCTCTGACTTCTCCCACATCCACCACTTCCTCTTAAACTACTTACATCTTTCTCCTTAATCATTATTTTTACATATATATGTAGCCCATCTCTCCTCTCTCTCTCCCTCTCTCTCTCTGTCTACCTATCTATCTATATCTATATATAGAAACATAGAGTGAGAGTACATATATTTATACTTTATATACACACTCAACCTACTGAGTTCATTGAATGTTTGCTGTTTGTTTAGTGCTGACATTTTGGGATTGGATAACCAGTCAGGGAGCTTATCTCTTAAGTAAACCTATTTACCCTCTCTCAGCAGCTATTGATTGTCAGTAGCTCTTTATCTAAGGGTGAAACCTGATGAAATCTTCCATCCAGAGTTGAAGTTCTTATTTAGAGAATTGTATTGGTCAGATTTTATGGATGCAGCTTCTGTGTCATATCAGGAACATGCTATTTCACAGCAGGTGTTTTGGTCTTCTGGCTCTTACAATTTTTGCAGCTCCATTTCCTTAATGTTTTTTTGAGCATTAGGTACAGAGTTGTGCTTGTGGATGTATCAATTGAGGTTATTGACTTTAATTGCAAAATGTCCCCAACAGGCTTAGGTATTTTAATTCTTGGTTGCCAGTTTATGGGGCCATTAAGGAACTTATAGGGAAGGGCAGCTGTCTTAGAGGGTACCATTCTTTTGTCATTGGGAGATTTCTTTGAGAGTTTATAGCCTCACTCCACTTACGAGTTCATTCTCTCTGCTTTGGGTTTGTGGGTGAAGATGTGATTGCCCTGCATCCTGCTCCTGCCACCATGTCTCCTGCTTATTGCCATGCCTATTCTGCCATGATGGACTGTCATCTCTCTGGAACCATAAACCAGAACAAACTCTTCTGTAAGCTGCTTTCACTCATGGTGTACAGCAACAGAAAAGTAACTAATAGTCACTTATTCTTTGCATTTTGACCAGCTGTGAATCTCTATAATAATCACCATCTGTTGATAAGAAAAATGTATTTAATGGTGGTTGAGAGCTACCATTGATCTGTGAGTATAGGATAAATTAATGCAACTTGGAATTATACCAGATTAATAAAGTGGTGGAGGTAGTTTCTCCTGTAGGTCTATGGCCTCTTCAGGTATCATTGGCTATGCTTGCAGTACCAAACATGAATTCCCTTCTACTGAGAAGGCCTTAGGCTCAATTAAGCAGCTGTTGGTTAACTTAAAGACATAAGTACTATTATTGCATTATTGGCTATACCTTACTGGGCCAATCATCTCTGTGTTTTGTAGGCTTTACAAAACTATTGACTAAAACTATTGACTGCTTTTTTCACCTTGGCATCTGTGTAGCACCTTCTGATGCTGCAAGAGCTGCAAACTCCATTCCTTTGAGTCTTGTGTCTAACATATGAGATGTCTTTAGCAACAAGGTCCTACTTTCAAATTCTGGGGGTAGGACCCAGGGCCCTTGGATCCCCCTGACCCACAACTTGAATGAAGGTTTCTCATACCTGGTAGTGGGATTTTCATTAAATGGACCAAGTCTTTGAGAGGCACCATTACCATCCCATGTGACATACCTTTAAGACATTATATATGTATACATACTTATAAATAATATATGTATTTTAAGTAAGCTTACAAAATCCTGTTGCCTTATCACTCTTTCAAGTGCTCTTGATGTTACTTGTCTTTACTCCATCTGTATTACTCAGTCTCCCTGCAGCAGTTAAAGTCTTCCCTTTCCCCTCCCCCACTTCGCATCTGTGTCCTACTATCACCATCTTGAGAGCTCTTTCTCCCATCCTTTCCCCACAGTCTCCTTCTACTTTCTTTGCTATGTGTCTTCAGGTTATAGATTCACACCTCAAGATTCAGACATGAGATCCACAAATAAACTAAATGGGGTTTCTTGAGAGCTGAGTAAAATTCTATTGTGCCTCTACATTTTCATTATCTATCCATAAGTTAAAGGGCCTTTGGATTGTTTCCACTCCCTGGTTATTCTGAATAGAATGAGAATGAGCATGACGGTGCAAGCATTGTGTATTAGAATGTCTTTGTGGCATATGCCATGGTATAGCTTGGTTACATGGTAGATGTACTTCTGTTTGAGTATTCTTCACACTTATTTCCAGAATAGCTGACCAGTCTTTATTTTCACACATTTCATCAAGTCCTTTGCAGATGTATAGCTGAAAAAAACAAAACCAAAAATGAAAACAAGAGTAACAAGACTCAGTCTGTGAACTTCTTTTTCATTCAGTTGCCTTCTTTGTTGTATAGAAACTTTTTAGTGTTGTGAGGTTCCCAATTTGTCAATTATTAACCTTAATTCCTAAGCAGAGAGAGTCCTATTCAGAGTCCCATTTTCTGAATCTATAGCTTGTAGGGTACTGCTTATGTCTTCTTCCAGCAACATTCTAGCATTTCAGATTCCACATTGAAGTCTATGTTCCAATTAATAGTGACTTCGTATGTGATGATATACATAAGTTTACTTTCATTCATCTACAGGTGGATATTCTGTTTACCCAGCATCGTTTGTTGAAGATTCTGCCTTTTTGTATTTTGACATCTTTGACAAATGTGAGAGCTGTAATTATGTAAATTTATATTTGGGTCTTCTACAATATAGCTGGAAATCTGGTGTGATAACTCTTATTATTCTTCATATTCAGGGTAACTTTGGCTATCTGTGATTTTTGTGCTTCCATATGGATTTTAGGACTTTTATTTTATTTCTGTGAAGAATGTTATGGAAATTTTGATTTGAATTGCATTGAACTTGTAAATTGCTTTTGGTGGTACACTCATTTTTACAATTAATTCTACTAATTCATGAGCTTGGCGGATTCAATATATCTTTCATGTCTTTTTCCAGTTATTTAGAGATCTGAAGTTTCTATTGTAGAAGTCTTTTACCTCCTTGATTAGGTTTATTCTTAGATATTTTTGAGGCTATTGTGAAAAAGAGAGGTCCCACAATATATTTTTCAGTGTGTTATTGGTGTATAGTAAGACTAGAGCTTTTTCTAAGTAAATTTTTGCTCAAACTGTGAATCATCTCTAAACATTTCAGGGTGAAATTTTTGGGCTCTCATCTGTATAGTGTATCACCTGGAAAAGGGGTATAATTTGAATTTCTCTTGTCCTACTTATATTTATTTAATTTCCTTCCCATTTTTATCATTTTAGTTATGGCTTCAAGCACCGTATTGAAAGAATGAAGATAGTAGAAAATTCTGCCTCATTACTGATTTTTATGGGATTGCTTTAAGTTTTCTTCCATTTAGGGTGATATTGGCTTTGGGTTTGTCATGTGGAGTCTTCATTATGTCTAGACAATTCCCCTCCAGCGCTGTCCTCTCTGGACTGTTGATCATAAAAATCTGTTGGGTTTTGCCAAAGGCCAATTCTATTCTATTGTACAGATTATATGATTTTTGTCTTTATGCCTTCTTACATGATTTATTATATTTTTCACTTACAGGTTTCACACCATCCCTGTACATACAAGATTAAGTCTATATTTAATTTCCAAGTATTTATTAAAGATATTTGAATCTATATGCACCAGTAATATTGTTGTGAAGTTTTAGTTTTTGTCTTTACCTGATTTTGGTAGCAGAAAAATACTGGCTTCATAAAACAAATTTGGAAGCATTTCTTGTTTTTCTATTTTTTTAAAAAATTATTTAAGATATGTTGGTTGTATACTTCTTTGAAAGTCTGTAGAATTCTGCTGTGAATTTATCTGGACCTAGGCTTTTTGTGTGTGTGTGTGTCAGAGGGCTTTTTATTACTACTATTTGATCTCTTTATTTTTTAGGAGTCTGCTTAGATTGATGAACACTTTTTAATTTAACTTTGGTGGTTTGAATTAATATAGAAAGTCAATCATTGCTTTTACATTTTCTAATTTAATAGACTTTATATTTTAAAGTGTTCCCTAGTAGTTTGCTGAGTTTCATTCATATTTGTTGTTATTTGATTCTGTTAATTTGACTTTCTTCTCTCTCCCTCTCCCTCCCTCTCCCTCCTTTCTCTCTCTCTCTCTCTCTCTCTCTCTCTCTCTCTCTCTCTCCCCCTCCTTTCCTCTTTTTCTCCCTCTCTTTCTCTTTTACTTTTTCTCTTTCATTTTCCTTAAGCTTGACATTTTCTTTTTTTTTTTGCTGCTTTTGTGAACCTTCTTTGTCCCATTCATTCAGTAATATATTATTTAATAATCATCATAAGTTGGTACAATTACTAGAGTTTTCTTTTGTTAATTTTAAGCTTTATTACATGTGGTCTGATTGCAAGCATATAATTATTTCAAATTTGAAGGATTTGTTGATAAATTCTTTATGTTTTAATATGTGATCTATTTTAGAAAAAACAACCATACAATGTTGGATAGAATATTTGTTCTTTTACATTTGGGTGGAATAGTCTGTAGATATCTGTCAGGTCCATTTGTTTTGTGCTGCCATATACTTTTGGTTTTTGTTGTTGTTGTTTAGATGACATATCTATTGGAGAAAGTGATGTACTGAATCACTTCCTGTTACTGAATTGGAGTACTTCTGAATCCTGGTGTCTAGCAGTTTGCTCTATATGAAATTAGTTGCACCAAAGTTGGATGCATAAATGTCAAGGGTAATACTGTCTATTTAGTTAACTGTCTCCTTGATCAGAGCCAAGTACTCTCCTTTTTCTCTTCTGATCATTTTATTTTGAAGTCTATTTTCTCAGACATTAAGATAGTAATACATTCTTGTTTTTTGTTCCCTTTGGAATAGTTTTTGTTTTCAAATTTTCACTCAAAAGAGGACTTTATCCTTGAAGAAAGGATGGGTTTACATTGTCAAAATTAGGAATTTCATTTCTCAAACCATCCAACTAACCTGTGTCTTTTGTTTGGCTAGTTGAAGCCATTCAGATTTAAAGTTATTATCAAAAGGTGTAGATTCTTCTTTTCAAAATGTGGTTTTATAAGTACATTGAGAATTTTGTATAATGTATGTTGATTATATTCTAGCTTCCTACCCCCAGGACTTTTATATCAAGCTATTCTACATTCCCACTCAATTTTGTGTCCCTTTTCTTCCATTAAGGTCAAATTGTGCTGCCAAAATATTCTTGAATGTGTGGCCTTTTAATGGAGCATGGTCAACTTATCTGGATCTGCACTCTTAGAGAAAATTGATCCTTCTTTTCTCAGAAGCTAAAAATTGCTAATAGCTTCTTGGCTAGGAAGCTGTACCCAACTTCCACTCCATTCTGGAATTTGATCTGACTTGAATTTGCATAGATTTTGTGCATGTTGTCACAACTGCTTAAGTGCATATGTGCGGCTGCTACAATAAAAGCCTCTTCCCTTGTGTTTATCCATCACCGCTGTTTCTTAGTAGCAGGTTGTATGCAACTTCCTAAACATGAAAGGTTGCTAGTGACAAAAATTATAGGTCAAGTCCAGATTGATTCTCCCAACTCCTATGTCCAAAGTGTGTGGTGTCTTAAGTAATAAGATCTTACCTTATTTCTCTGGAAGGCACCTTCTAGAGAGTTCAGCCCCAGCTTATATTGTTGGGAGTATCTTAAACACCTCAGACCAACAACTTTAAAGAAAGTTTTCTGCATTTGGCATTGGATATTAAAAACTAATCTATGGTTTGTAAGAAAAGCATCATTATTGAAGTAGTACAAGTTTAACTAAACTTTCTCTATACATACCAACACTATATATGCATGTATTTTTATGCATATATATGCTATATGTAATTTCAAGTATCCATAAAACAATATAATTGCCCAGGCTTTTCCAAGCATCCTTAGCATTCCTTAGTATTCCTCCTTCCATCTCCTTCTATGTTGTTATTTTTCTTCCCTCCTAGGTAAGTCTCGCCAACTTCCTTTCCCCATTTCCTCCTTCATAGCCATTGTGTATCGTGTGTTGAGACAACGCCAGGAAATTTCTTTCTGGAGCTATGAGCTACTTTGGCCTTCTGTGACTGTAATATTTTTGATATGTCATTATATGTTCTAATTATTGTGATAAATATCAACAGATAATTTAAAGAGAGTAAAGGTCATTGTTCCTGCTTTAAAGAACCTGTATTTTATTGTTCAAAACATCTCAACAGTATTTAAGCATATGTTTACTATGTAAACACAAAGGTTGAAATGAACGCTTTAAAATTTTTCTACTTTTTTTAAAAATCAAACCCAAGTCATAGTTAGAAAAGAAATTAATTGGACTGTTCACCATACAGTAAATCTTTTAGTGGATTTTGCAGTTTGCTGTGATTGGAGATGTTCTTCTGAACAAAAATCTGATCCCAGAAATATGGATGAAGTATGATCATGAGAGTGAAGGGGAAATTGAAAAATAAGAAATAACAGAATGTGTCAATTCTTGCTACTAGAAGTGTGCTAATAAAGATCCTGCAGCTTTTCCATTGCCTTGGATCCTGGTCATGGGATAGTTCTGTGCAGAAGCCAGTGGGAAAGCCATTTTAACCCCCCTAATTGTAACTGTTTTTATATCTATCCCACTCAGAGGGAGCTACATGGAAGCCAGATGGCTGCAAATGTTATTCTGCTTTACAAGCGTGGAGATTTCTGTATTGCTGCCAAAGCCATTGTCAAAATGTCCTCTATCAAAACAAAACAAAGAATAAACTCCTCTGTTTTCCAAACTTCTGAAAATTCCACAATAGCTATAAAATACCAACCCCTCTGTTAGGATTTGGCAGCTAAAGGGAAAAATTATCCATTCCCTAAGCATCTTGTTGTCTGAACTAACTGAGGAGTGGGGCAGCCAAAAAAGGAATTGCATCATTGAGAAGCTCATGAATTTTCAAACAAGCAGCCTTTGGAATTCAGAACTGCTCATAAGGGGCCAAGTGGAATGGGCTTGGCATGGACACGAGCCACTCACAAATAAGGCTGGAAGGGATTTGGAAAACGCTAGCTATCCTCACCCTCAAGCAAAGGAAGGCAGTGCCTGTGTGTGATTTTGGATGCAGCAAAGGTGTCTTCTAGATATTAGATGCACTGGATCAAAGACAGTTTTCTTTTGAATAAGAAAATACAATAAAAATTAGGGCTGAACAATAATGGTAGTAACAAACAGAAATGGAATTATTAATAATAAATTTATCATATCCTAAAACAGAGGAATGACTGCATCTTATTTTAACTCATCTTAAACCTTAGGCACATATAGCTAAAAGAGAATTTCTAACAAATGGATGCTGCAAATATATAATCTGTGGGGTAATGTATTTAAAAATTATGTGATATAGTGAATTCAGGTCTCATACCAAACTATGTTCTGATCGTTTGTTAAAGAGTTGATGTCTTCATTTCTCTTTAAAATAATTAAGTTAAAATAAAGCAAGATTTTTTGAGAGATTAAATTAGAAGAGATTTTAGCTGAAGGTCTTAAAAACGAAAATTAGCTTTTTAAATTTTATTACCTAACATTAAGATCTCATGATCTGCTGAGGACTCATTACTGTTCTTAGCCTTCCTTCAGCAGCAGGCCAGTCTCATTCCCTCATCCCCTATTCTGCTTTACCCCCCATCTCTAAGTATCTCAGTTATGATATTGCTGTTAGGAGTGTTGGAGCTTGTCAGGTGAAATCTTCAGATCAGGTACTGACATGATATTTAGATATATATGATAAAAATTAAGAATCAGCCCTTGTAGTTTTAATAATAGAGGTTAAAAGCAGTATCAAGTAAAAGAAAAGCTATATTTTGATATGTAATTGATATGCCTTGGTCAACTGGTAGAACAGTCTACACCAAGTATCCTATCTTTGGGGTCATCATTGGGTTGTTGTTGGAAGCCTGTTGTCTGTCCCCAAAGTCACAGTAGTCCTTGAAGAGGCTTAAAGTATAGGCCATCTTGTAGCTGTAGTTGCAACAGCTGGCCAACAAATATTTCTGAGATAGTCTCGGTGGTGTATCTCTGAATTTACTTCCTAGGCAAAGAGAAAAAAAAATTAGTCAAGTCTCATGAAAGAAGCTGCAGGTGTGTCTAGCTGCTAGGCCTCTCAGAGATGAAGATTAGAAGGTGAGACAAAGTGCAAGGCTAGGAGACCAATAAGCAAGACCCAGAACCAGGACTGAGGTACCTTGCCAAAATCACTTCTAGACCCAGGAAAGAGTCTGAATGAATTAGAGGAAATGCTGACACTTAGTCATAGAGCTGGACAATATTCCATGTCTTTATAAGTGAGAGTGAGCACTTATGGTCTCAGGACAAAGTTGGGTCTCACTTCCTAAATGAAGAAAAATAAGAAAGATTGTCCATATGTTCCATCCACTCTAACTTAAATACTCCTGGAAATTTATAATTTGCCTTATTAATACTGAGCACCTTCTAGAGGTTAAGATCCTCTGGAAATATACAATATTTGATGTTTTGTGATTGTAAAATCTCATTATTTTGTTTAAAATGTATTTTAAGCCTAGTATGGTGGCACTCACTTTTAATCCCAGCACTCAGGAAGCATAGGCAAGTGAATCTCTGTGAGTTTGAGGCCAGCAGGGTCTACATAGCAAGTTCCAGGCCAGCAAGTACACATTTGTGACTCTGTCTCAAAAAAGCAAAAATGTAATTTATTGCTTCCTAGGATAACATCTGTAAGAGCTTGCCTGATGTAGTAGGGTCAAGTAGAGACACCTGTAGTTGGGGTAGAGGGACAGGTGAGAAGAAGACAGGCAAGGCAGAGTGGCAAAGGGTGAATATGTGAAGAGTTAGTAAATGCTAACTCTATTAGTTGAATGACAGGCAGAATCTATAGTGTTAAGAAGGAACATCCTTCATGATGTATTTAAAATCCACCTCCCCACATCCTGCTTGTTCTTGAAAAAATACATTGGAGTGGTTAAGAAGGGCAGGAGGAGGTGAGCAGATAAGGAACAGGTTTAGTAATTTGAGTAAGGAAAAGCTTGCCTTAGACAGAAGACAATTTAGTAAATCATTTGATGCTGTTGCTATGGCTGTCACTGGACTCACATCTAACAGTGAAATTTAGCCTTGGAACTTCCCTTTGATAGAAATTGTCCGGTGGTAACATTTGTTCTTTCAGGTCTAAAAGGTGACTTTCAACACTAGAGAGCATGCCTCTTTCCTTTGTGCTGCCCTGCAGGTTTCCAGCATCTAAGAGGATTGTTCTAGTGTTGAGGTTTCCATGTGGTCACTGCAGGATTCTGACCAGCCATTCCTAGGGCAGTGTGTGTCCTTAGAGCTGAGCTCTGAAGCTGATGTACTCAGTAGGACATAGGCCTTTTTTGGACCCTCTTTCTTTTCTGTCACTTAAAATATATCTACAAAACAACAGATTGAATAGGACCAGATAAGTTTGCATCAATGAAAAAGGACAAAAGAAGTAATTGCTTGGGTGAAGGAAGTGCTAGGTGTAAAATCTGATGGAATCAAACTCAAAGGAGCTGGAGTTTCCTGAAATGGAGTACAGAACAGAATGATTACAGTGTGAAAGCAATGAGTCCTCTTAGAAACTTCAGAGCCCATCCATGAGCACAGCCCCAAGAGGACACACTCTTGGCGTATGGACAACGGTGAAGGGAGACTTGATTCTTGGACCTTTTCTTGTGAAACTAAAAATTCTCAAAAGTAGGCTTCAAAATTTAGAATAATTTCTGGTGTGTAATATGTGTTCATTTATTTTGACTCATATACATATACATATACATATATACTGGGTAGTGACTAACTCAGAACAACTAGGCTATCTGTCACCTTAAACTTCTATCATGTCTGAATAGAGGGTTCATTCAAGCCTTCTGCCTTGAGAGATAACAAAAGCTTGACCAGGCTTCAACTATGCTGCCCATTGTCTTTACTACCTTTTTAAAGAGGATGATATTTGGTTGACAAAGACTTGAAGATAGACCTCTAAATTTTTTTATTTATTATCTTATGTGCAAAAGATTGTGTGTTTTCTTTCTTTCTCAGCACAAAATTATCTGAATTCTGGTAAATTTATATATTTTTAAGCACTAACTCATATTTCCAACTCAAACCTCAGTGTCCGCTGACTAAACTGGAACTCATGACCTCACACTTAAGCGGAATTACTCAGGTGTGGTTGCTTTCATCTGTCACAGATATGTCTTCCTTATTGTCGATTACTCGCTGGAGCTGGAGCTCCCTACTGCCACACACAGGGCCCTCAATGGACAGAGAAACAGTCTGATAACTGATAACTTAATACTTGGTTGAAGCTGGAAGGATGATGAGTAAGAAAAATGCCTCCTTGACCTTCTCTGCTGGCCGGCCCAAATTGTCTAGGTTGCCTTATATTGCAGAGGCCTTCTAGAGTCACTGTTACATAAAATGTATGGAGAACAGAGTTCGATTGACATCTTTGCTTCTTGCAACTCAAAGCAGTAAACAGACACCCTAAACCAGACCTGTTAGAAAAAGATTTCAGGGAGCTAGGGGTGGTGCTGACACCTGGGAAGGCCGGCTGATAGGCAGTGATGGTGTTAACCAGAGTACAGGTCTGGGAGGACCAACCCTTCCAACACCTCCCTTTTAGGCTAGAGATATCCAAAGGCCCGTTACCTGACTGAGGGTCTGATAGTAAGTGATTTTTTTTTAATCTCCTTTTAACTATTTACGATGGTGCTGATGTAAAGAAATATTGAGTACTGTGAAGCAAAATGTAGAATGTATCTTTAAACTGTTACAATCGTGTTAAAGAAGAGAAGGGCTCTTATGCAGTAAACTTGAAAAAAGAAGCATGTTAATAACTGTCTGGTTGTGTGGTAAAGATAACATGTGCTGAAAGAAAACTGAAGTGTTTATCAAGGGCCTCCAAAACGGGGAGGATTGGACAGAAAGACAGTGGATTACTGTTTGTTTGTTTTGTTTCATTTGGGTTTGGTTTTGGGGCAAGGTCTCATTATGTAGCCCAGGCTGGCCTTAAACTCATAGAGATCCATTTGCTCCTGCCCCCAAGTATTAGAACAAAAAGCATGTGCCATGCCACTGACACCATGCCTGGCCAGAAAGACTGTTCTAACTACAACCTGGTTATCAAGCTCAGATTGCAACTCATAAGGCATAAACTCTTGAACACCTTTAATTACAACTGTGGGGAGGCAGAGGCAACAAGTGAGAGTGGAATGGGGTGTATCTTTGTGAGTTGGAGGTCACCCTGGGCTACATAGTGAGACCTTGTATAAAACATTTAAAAATATGTACTCTCGAGATATTTTCATGCATACAAGAATTTATCTATAATGGCATCTCACTATAAAAGTTGTTTGAAATTAGGAAGGGAAAAATTCATGTTAGAAAGCATTGTTATTACTATGTTATTTAGATTAAAATGCTAAAATTAAAACAATAGAGCAAATTCCAGATCAGTGTTCTTTGAACTGCACAGCTTTAGATCTCCCTCACACAAAAGCTGCGTTTCCACCTTGCCCTGGAAACATCTGCAGGTTCAACTTCACCAGATCGGCGTTCTTGCAAAGGCAAACACTCACTCAGGGCTCAGTGGCAGATGGCCTCTGCAGTTTTCCATGGCCCTCTTCTGTCACCTTTCCTGTCTCTCCCAGCTTGTGTCCGTAGTTCATGTTCATTCTCTAGCGTATGTTGACATTTGAGTTGGTGATTCCGGATATGAGCCAATCCTTTCCAAATGCAGTCAGACCCTTTGCAGCACTCTTTCTGCCTGAACACATTTACATGGCAGCTCAGATCTCCAGGTGACCCACGCTAAGAAGGGACACTCTTCATTTCCTGCAGCCAAGCTCTTTCCTATGCTGAGCCACAATCTGTTTCTTACAACTCGAAATCTCCCCTGCTTCTGTCTTTTAAAGTTAAAGGTTCTTTTGCTTCTGCCTTTGTGTACTGCATCTTCAAATGCATCTGATGGTTAAAGCAATAGCAGGACAGCTGCACTTTCTGCTTTGACTCTGAGCATTCCTTGTACTCTATTGAATTTCTCTTTCTTCAGGTCTATAGATTTATTAAATTAAACTCTTCATTTGGATTCAATTGCAAATTCATATTTAGTTGTAATAAATACTACAGAATGGCCTTCTATTTTCCTTAATCAATTTAATCAATAGTAAAAATCATTGAAAACTCTAGAGAATAATACCCAAACTAGGACAATGACTTTGACACTCTCATGACACAGAACGTATCAATCAACACAGAAATCACTTTTAAAATCACACAGGCCCTCAATCCTATGCTCCCAACCCTCTGACAATCAATCTAGCATTTTTTTACCTGTGATTTTATGAATGTCTGTTTCCACTTAACAGGGGTGTCTGGGAATTGGCTGTTGTGTGTGCCAGAAAAAAAAAACAACAACAACAACAACAAAAAGCATTCCTTTTATGGCCAGGTTTTATGCCATGGAACCAATAAGTATGTTTGAGTACTTTCCACTGAAGCACAGGTGGGCTGTTTCTACATTTTTCATATTTTTATACATAACAGTATAAAAAATTGAAATTAATCTTATGTACATCTTTGACACTAAACACACTTCTTGAATTTTTTTTAACCGGGGATAATTTCTATAAGTACAATTGGTCTGTAATGTTAATAATTAGTGGTTTTCTTTTAAAGGAAAGTGTTGAATTCATTGAAAGAAGAGCTGTAGCAGTTCACATTACCTCTATAAATGTATATAACTCAGGTTTCTATGCCCTCACTGGCAGTTGGTATGGTCAAGATTCATTTTTTGGTTTTGGAAGGGTTTCATTTGAGCTCATAACAACTTGGAGCTCACTGTGGGTTCAAGACTATCCTCAGAGTCATGACTGATCCTTTTCTTCAGAGGTGTCAGCCTCTTTAGATCTGGGACCATAGGGATGAGCTACCATACCCACTTTTTTAGTATCCCTAATTTTTAAAATTTTAGTGATTTTTATATGGGGAGGTACTATTTTTTTAATTTTTGGTTTGTATATTTTTAAATTAAAATGTTTCCATTCCATTTCCTCCCTCCAAACCCTCCCATATATTCATCCTATTACAGTGATATTCTAATTCTAACCTTTAATAGCTAGGATGCTGAATTTCTATTTTTATTCATTTGAATCTGTGTATCTGTTGAAATGTCCCACATGTTTTGCATGTTTGCTGACTATGACTATATATTGAGGCTTATCCCAGGTCCAAATTCCTACTTGGTCAAATGTATTTTCTCTGACTCTGTGGTTTATTATCTTCCTATGAGGATCTTTTTGGAAAACAAGCTTTAAAATTTTGAAAAATCTAATTTATTAATTTTCCTTTTAGTAGTTGTGCTTTAAATGTGAAAGCTAAGTGTCCACTTAGCTGGAGACCTCCTGGCTGTTTCTAAAGCACTATAGCTTTGCATTTTGTATGCACATCCACAATCTATTTTGAGTTTGTTCTCACATTCAGTGTGAGACTTTAGGTAGGGTTTTCCTTTTTGCTTGTGGATCTTCGTTTACTTCAGCACCACTTGCTGAAAAGCCTCTCTTCTTGAATTCCTTTGTCTTATTTGCCAAGAGCCAGTCAACATGTCTCTATGGGGCTGTTTCTAATATCTCCTGTGTTCTGCTAATGTGTGCTTAGCCCAGCACCCCAATACCAACATGATCCTGGTTTCTAGAGTAATGCTGTGAATCTTAAGATTGACTAGACTGAACTCTCATTTTACTCTTTTTTAAAGTTGTTTAAGCAAATTTGATCCAATTGTTTTATAATATAAATTAAAGACAACATAGTCAATAGCCCCAAAAAAAAAAAAGTTGGGAGTTTGACAGGTATTGCCTTTTCAAGTCTTTGAATATGTGAACAAAATATGTCTATGTTTGTATCTTCTTTGTTGCTCTTTTAAAATATCAATAGTTATAGTATAAGCATTCTGGATGTTTGTTAGGTTTATGTGTGCTCACATACACATAGTAGTTACATTTAAAATTTTGATGCTCAAACATTTGTCAGTATTTAAAAATGCAATTAATTGTTGTATGTTTATCTTCTATCCTACACAGCTGCTGAACTTATTCACTAATTGCAGAACTTTTTGAGCGGTTGAATTTGATACAAAATCAATCAGCTCATCTGCAATGGATTTATATATCATTCATCTTTTCTCTAGTTTATTGCCGAAGAGCAAGGCACAGGGAGCAAGTCAGCAAGCAGCAGCACTCCTCCATGGTTTCTGTAGCAGTTCCTGCCTCCATATTCCACCTGACTTCTCTATATGACAACTACCTGCTGTAAGATGAAATAAATCTTTCTTTCCCTCAGTTTGCTTTTGATCATGTTGTTTTATTACAGCAATAGAATCTCTAAGTAATACATATGCTAAAATATAAGGAGACAATCTTACATAGTGCTCCATCTCTAAACAAAGTATGACAGGCAAACTAAGGAATGGTGAGTGTGGGAGAAATATTCTTCCCCTGGGATGAACCTCTTAATTGATTTCACACTAAGTGATCAGCTTTAAAATCATATACACACAAGAAACACTAAAGGGGTTGAACAGATTTATTTATGTATTTATACAATTACATATATGTAACAGTCACCTAGAGAGAGAGGCCACAGATTTGAGAAGCAGCAGGGACAGTGGTGGTCGTCTTGAGAAGGGTGGGAGAGAAGAAAGGGATGGAAAGGAAATGGTGTAGTTATATTTTAATTTTAAAAGTCCCATGAAACATGTTCAATTAAATATGCCTAGCATTTAGTAACTGGATGTTAGAAAATTATTATCTTTCTCCTATTCTAAACAAGTTAATTTTTAAAAAGAACTATTACCTAAAACTTTTGCTTTGTTTCTTAGTTGGCCAGAAAGAAGCCATCTAACTTTTCTAGTTGACAGATTCTTTAGCATCAACTGGTGTTAAAAGAGGTAAGAAAAGGCACAAAGAACCTA
Organism: Sigmodon hispidus; assembly: GCA_004025045.1. NCBI lineage: Eukaryota > Metazoa > Chordata > Mammalia > Rodentia > Cricetidae > Sigmodon > Sigmodon hispidus. The sequence goes on from PVIH01003442.1 coordinate 119,938, forward strand.
TGACCATCTTATTATTTGTGACTTATCCATAGTTCTTTTAAAATTTCAGAGTTTTCTTAAGGCTTTTAAAATACATATAATTTCCATGGTGTTTATTGTACTTAATGAGAGGAAGAAGGAAATTTATGTCTACTTCATGTTCTTGGCAGAAATTTATGCTCTACTTTTGATAACAAAAACATGTTGCATTACCTAATCTTCATCTGTGCCATAGAGAAGACTCACAAATTCACAACAGATGGACCACATACATGGCTACATTTTCATCTAACCTGACAGTACCATTTCAGAACAATATCCAGTACAGCACAGGAAGGCATAGTTTGGTTTTCCACTCATGTATATTTATGTGAGTTATGGGTCAGGTCTTATGTTTAAGTATTACAGGACTGCAAACCATGTAAGTTCCTCTACCTCTATCATGTTATTTTGGAATCTGTCTCTCAGTCAATACACACCTATAACATGGAACAAATTTATAGAATGCCATCATACCCTGTTTAGTCTTCTCAGGTGTACCATCTTTTTTAATCATAGGGTTCATATGTCTGTTCTTACTTTGAATTAGAAGTTCAACCCTTTTGAGTTCTGAAAATAACAATATTATCAGATCTGTAATGTTACATTGTCTGGAACAAAAAAGAGATACCCGACAAAATGCAGTCTACTAAACCTGAAGCATCTGGGCTCCTCTTGAGGGTGACTTCTGTCACATGCAGATGAAATGCTGGAGCAATGGCAAGTGGGAAGAAGACTTTTATGTTGGAACAACAATGTAGCATGTTCAGTAGATGGTGCATCAAAGATGCTGTCTCCTATATACTTCTTTCCATTTCCTATGTTAGCCATCCTTTAATAACCCCAGTTCTCTATACAATCCTCTGAAGAATGATAGACACACATGTAACGTGAGTGTTCTGGCCCTATCCAGCCAGAGGTCCAGACCCACAGATGCCTAGCCACTTGCTGCTGCTTAGACGCCCCCCCCCCAAAAAAAATGACTCAGACTCTTATATTAGTTTCATGCTGTTTGGCCTATTAGGCATTTTTTAGCTAGTTCCTTCATCTTAATTCAATGAATTTTCATTAATCTGTCCTGCCACGTGGCCCATGGCTTGCCTGTGTTACCTTATATGTTGAATCATGGGCAGCTGAATTGAGTCTCTCTCTGACTCTGCCCTCCTTCTCCTACCTATGCTCAAATTTCTCTGCCTACTTGTACAGCACCTTCCATGGCCAAAACAGTCCTTTATTCAAAGCATATAGAAAGACATTCCCATATTACTTCCCCATTTTCTGTCTAATCAAAAAAGCTTTCAGTTTCAACACAGTAAAATTACACATAACAAAACAGCTATCAAGCAAAAGTTATAGTTACAGTATCTTGTCTATTTGTATTTAACAAAATTAAAGCATTTTTTTTTATCCTTGTGAGTCTAAGGATTTATATCTAATATACCTTTTAAAATAACTAAGAAAAACTATACCTATAACTATCTAATCTTTAACTATATCAAAGACCACAGAAGGATATAATATTACCCAAGTAAACAGGAAGTTCATGCAACTTCCAAAAATCTAGAAATGACAGAGATGTTACCTGTCTGCCTGGACAGTCACCCAAAATTTTTCTTCAGTGGTGGAGCATCTGTCTTCAGCCTACAGGCCCAGAGTCTCTGTGATGCAGGAAACTGACGGACTGTTCCACCCATTCTGGCATAGTTTGTCAGTCAATTCTTCTTGTGTCTTGAAGGATGCCTGGCAATTTTCTCTGCAAAGCAGAAACCTGAAGGGCCATCTCAGCTTGTTCTGCCAAAGTTCACAGGTCATCTTCCTATGGCACCTGCATGTCCAGTTTATACATCAGGCTGCCAAACAGTCAATTTTGTCATTTCTTGTCCAGTGACTAACAATTGCCACAAACAAAATAAATTCTATATGGAGTTTCTTTGATACCCATCATTTTCTTGAGGAAGATTGGTGCTTCCAGGAGCAGACCTGTATCACTGTCTAGAAAACTGTAAGTGCTTATAATATTTTAAATGTCATAATCTGTAGGTCTTTGAAGTGTTTGACTACCTATATAATTGAAATATATCTTTGTATATCTAAAAAAATCTAACTAACATGGCTATAAATTTGGTTATCATAGATGACTATTAATCTGCATTTCTTAATTATACAGTACAATTTTAAATGAGTTATATAAACATCATACCTTAAACAAGAGTAAAAAATACATACAGCATAACAAAATTGACCTTAAATTTGCATCAATAAACCAAAATCATACCAATATAAAATATTTTTAGATTAACAGCTGATTTTTGGATTAGAGTAAATTCAATAACCTATCTTTTTAAAAATCATTTTATACCATATCCCCTTTTTTTCTTAGAAAGAGAATGACTGTGACTATTAACCACTTATAATGAAAACAACATTTATAAACACTATTTTGGGGATTTGGGCATAGTTTTCCATTACTACTTTCTGCTGAGTATGGGGTGCTGGCAATGAGGGTCCTGAGGCTGGATCATCTTAGCCTTGAAGCCAATGTGACTATCTCTTCCTATCACAGTTTTTAAGTGGTCTTGGTTGGTGAAACCATGAGAACCTGGAAGCAATCCACAGGTTCTCATCTTCTGTGGAAACAAAAGCATAAATTCTTTTCCAAAGCAATATATTTTTAGACACAAATTTCAAAGTCAAGATGCCTTTAAAATATATATGTTTCTTTAACTTAGCAGCTTTTGTAAGCAATTGTCTTTCTGCAGTTAGCTTATTAATACTTAAACAATTAAAAGAAAGCACAATAATAAACATAATCCGGATTCCTTGTGTATTTTTCCATCCTTATGTAGCTTATTATTTTTATTCCTCTATTTTTCTTTTTTAGGGGCTTTCTCTACCCTTTTTCTTTTTCTCTCCCCATCTATGTATTCTTTTTCACAAACATCTTAACCCATTGAGAGGTAGTCTTTGTCTGAATCTGTTTTATTGTGTATCATTAATTATTTTCTAACCAGAGGAGCTTTTTAAAATTCTAGACTATACAGTGCTGCTTTGCCTGCTGACTCCATCCGAGTTGGCAGCTGTTCATCATGGCAGAGTTGCCATAGTCATGGCTTACTTTCCTAATTCTGAGAAGCAGTATTTAAATACTGTGGAGCTATTTACTACCCCAACTCTGGGGAATCTTAGAGTCTTCACTATCAAGTAGAGCACCTCTGCTACAGCTGCTCACTCCATTTAAGCACTTGTCAGCAGTGTCTCTTAGAGGGCCACATAGTTTTTGCCTATAAAGAGAGAATGACTGGGAGGGGCAAGAGTGGGAAGGAAGCCTGAAGAAGGGTATATGTGGATAAAAAAAAATGAAACTTTATTCATAATAAATAAAAAAAATATTTTAAAAAAGCTAAGTCAGGAAGCTTCTCTTAAAGGGGCCATATCTCTGCTTGCCAATAGCAAACAGAGCAGATCCAAGAAAATGTTGCTACTAAAAAGTCATCTTTGACTGTGTTCTCTTTTTTTTTTTCACTATACACAGAAACCTTAAATCAATCACATGCAGCTTGTTGCTTATACTGAGTCTTCTGTGAGACTTCAGGAACAAGCTTTGGTTTAAGCTGCCTGCAACAGACCTGCCAATTTGAAATTCAAGCCTGAACATCATGGAGAATCTATACCATGACCCACTTCAGAGAAAAAACTCAGAAGACTCTTCTGGTTCTGTTTCTGTGCTCCAGAACCCTTTTTAAGCTTTCCCCAGCTTTATGTGGGTGTTGGGCCCACATTGGGATGCCATCTGTAGTTAAAGGTTCAGATCTGCTGTGCCCACCACCACTTACCTAGACCAGCAATCCCAAAGCTCTAAAGAAACGCACAGGTGCTTATATTAATTTCATGCTGTTTGGCCTATGTCTCAGGCATTTTTTTTAGCTAGCTTCTTCATCTTAATTCAACGTATTTCCATTAATCTGTCCTGCCATATGGGCCGTGGCTCACCTCTGTTACCTTACATGTTGGATCTTGGGCAGCTGAATCCCATCTCTTCTTGACTCTGCCCTCCTTCTCCTACCTATGCTCCAATTTCCCTGCCTACTTTTATGGTGCCTGCCATGGCCAAACCAGTCCTTTATTTACAGCATATTTCCACATCACACACAAAAGGACCACTTCCATGCCTAACTTCAGGTGTGCAGTCAACGAAAGTTCTATCTTCTGACAGTGTGTTAATTGGGTGATATAAGGTGGGAGGTATGAAAAAGACATTCCAGGGAGCCCAGAAACCTTATGTTCACCAATGCAGTATTCTAAATCTTAACATTCCAATGACACCCACATCTTATATCATAGTAGATGTAGCTGCCAAGAAAAATAAGAATAAATGAGTAATGTCAGATGGTCAGTGAAAACAGCTGCATTCTGGAGATTGGTGGGCATGATGCAGTATGACTGTGCTCTTGCAGGCATTCAGATGGCAAAGAAATAGCCCATTTTAATCAGGTAGAGCCTGTCATTTGTATCTCCATAAAAGTGTCATGTCCCGTAGAGTAGGTGTGAATAATTATTTCAAGTGAAAGTGCTTTAAAATACAAAATTAAATTCAGCTTCTTAGCTTCTTATGTCATGTTTTAAGTGCTCAAAATTTCTATGTGAACAGGCCCCTACATTAACTATTTAATTATCACAGAAATATAGAGTGCCTCTTCATTTCTTGTTCTTTCTTACCTTGCAGGCTTTAGCTTTACTTAGATATGACAGTTCCTATCATCTCACTTTCCTATTGGACCCCGAGGACAGCTCTACTTTTCCTCTCTATCCATTTGCATGTACTTGGAATCTTTGTTCTGAGAAATTCTTCTTAACTCTTGGTAAAGAAGATACCTTTGCCATTTTCTTCTGGTTTTGTACTTCTTAGTTCACAGTGATCACAATCACACCTAGGCTAGGATGTGTAGTGCCTCATTTGTTCCTTGTATTTAGCTAGGTCTTTTCCTTCTGAATCTTCAAGTCAAGACCACCTAGAATTTTAGTCTGTAATGACCTTGTTTTGGACACTTCGTCTTTTTTTTTCCTTCTTTTTTTATTATTATGAAAAAAGAAGTCACATTTTCTATCCTTGTATATCCTTATTCAAGTTCCCTTTCCCCTCCCACCACATCAGGTCATTCTCTCTTCTCCACATCACCCCGTCCTGCCCATGGGCAGGTGGTCTCAAGGTCCAAAGGTCCCAATGTTGCTTAGTTCAGCCTCCACTCCTGACAAATCCAGTTTTCTCCCTCCAACATCAAGACTGAGTCAGGTGTTCCTCTAGGAGGAGTGGAATCCAAGGAATCAGTCCAAGTTGTTTGTGATCCCAACCTGTTCAGTGGTTGTGGTTTGCAGCTTGGGCATGCTTTGCTTTTTTTGTTTGTTTGTTTGTTTAGAGTCCACTAATGAGTGAGTACATCCCCTGCTTATCTTTCTGGGTTTGTGATACCTCGCTCAGGAGGATATTCTCCAAATCCATTCATTTGCCTGCAAATTTTAGGATATCATATTTTTCTTACTGCTGAGTAGTACTCCATTGTGTAGTTGTACCACAGTTTGTTAATCCATTCTTCAGTTGAGGGACATCTAGGTTGCTTCCAGGTTCTTGCTATTACAAATAACGCTGCTATGAACATAGTTGAGCTAATGCCATTGGAGTGCAACTGTTCATCTTTAGGGTATACTCATTTGTCCTCATGGTATTGACCTTACCCTTCTCCATCTGAAGTCTGGAGAAATGACAATTTGTTAGCATTCTACAACTAAGCCTAACTTTTAAACTTATTTTTATGAAAATGTACCTACAGCTAAGCAAGCAATAATTTCTATGATTTCAAGAGTAAAACTGAAAGTGAGCCTCACACCAGTGAAGAAAGCTAGGACATAAACTCCAGCAGGTAAATTCTATAGAACTTTGCTTCCTCTCTTAGGAGCATTACTGAAGGCCTTATGAAAAGTACCAGATATGTGCCCCCAATGGCAACATGTTAGTTGGTGGCATTTCCACTCACAAAAATAGCATAAAGTTAGCTTCACAAAAATTAACTAGTTTTACTATACTATAGTAAAATGTTAGTTTTCTTCCACTCCTCCCTCCCCATATAAACTTGCCATGTCAAGGAGCACAGAAAAAGAGATTGGTATTTCCAAAGGATCCTGTCCTAAGGTATCTGCATAGGCAAAAAGCCACCAAGAACAAGCAAATTATTTAGAAATGTAACCAGTCTGTAGTGATATATTGTATATTTAGTAAATTTTGTCTACAAACTAGAGAACAAAGCTACCCACAGATTTAGCCATGAAGGCAGAGTGTGGTGTGCCATGCCTTAATTTCCAGCATTCAGGAGGCAGAGATCCATCTTTATAACTGTGAGTTCAAGGCCAAACAAACCCAGGGGTGATAGCATACATCTTTAATTCTAGCACTAGAAGAACTGAAAGAGGAAATGATATAGCTGAGTAGAAGAAGAGAAGGCAGGAGTTCAGCTTTAAGGTCTGTAGTTTTCCTCCCTTGGCTGAAGACTAATAGGCATTCAGTCTGAGAATTTTTTAGGAATGCCTAGATAAGAAGCTGATGTGGCATGTTTCTCTGTATCTTGAATCTCTCAGCTTTCCCCCAATTTATGGCTCCAGGTTTTTATTATAAGGCCAAGGAGAATTTGTGCTTTATTTGGAGCCCAACTTTTGGGGCACAAATCCCCCCCCGAAAAAAACCATTTGCCTGTGGCTTTACAACCATTGACACAGGCCAGAGCTACAAGCGGCCAGAATTACTACCCCTCTGGCTAAAGATATAGCAAGAGTTAGCCACTTTCACCTATTTCCTCATGCATATGACATGTTTTGTCTTGTTCCCTCTCCTAGTGAGTTATGGCTTTCCCTGGATGCCCTCTTTGAGAAGCTACTTGTGGTGATATATATTTAATAAAAGTAGTCTGGAATATTAGACGAGGGTCACCAAGTCATAAAGGTCAGGGGATGGTGCCCCACACCTTTAATTCTAGCTTTAGGAATGTAGAAAGAGGAAGTAAGATAGCCAGGCAGTGGTGGCTCATGCCCTTAGTCCCAGTACTTTTGAGGTAGGAGGATCTCTGTGAGTTTGAGGCCAGCCTGGTCTACAAAGCAAGTTTCAGGACAACCAGGACTGCTACACAGAAGAACCCTGTCTAGGAAAAACAAAACAAAAACAACAAACAGCTGGAGAGGCTATTTTATTAAATATATCTCACCATAACTGCCACACTAGGAAGTGGCTGCCTAACTACACCCTAATCTGAATTATTATTATGAGGAAATTTGGTGAGTCACTTGGGATTTCTTAAAAAAGGCAATTAGTTTAAGACACAGAGAGAGTTTTTATCCCACATTAAACAATGAGAAATAGTGTTACAATGGAAGGTATTTGGCATTTGTTTGATAATACTCTAGTTAGTTTGAAAAATAGAAAAATTAAATGAGAGGATAATGTAGATGGGATTTTTGTAATGTCTATTATAAATATTACTTGTTTGATCATTTCTGTTTTATCATTTAAAAAATCAGTTAATATGAATGGCAAGATGAAAATCTTAAAAAGAAAATTGTTAAAAACATATCATAGAGATATTTAGACCCAGACAGAGGAATTTAAAGGAGAACCAATATCAACATTGCCTTATAAGGTTACAGAGAAACAGCCTATGTGTTTCAAACAGCTAAGCTTAATTTATCCAGTAACTTTGCAGACATTGCCAAATGATAGATATCCTCAAGGCTATGTAAGAATTGAATGGACTCCTGTTCAAATATTAGCTTTGAAGAGATTCAAAGAAGCAATATTTCATATGGCATGCACTCACTATTTGTAAAGCAGATGTTAAACCCCTGGTCAACTTTTAATAAAATTATATCTTGAGACTGAACAGATATTGTTACAACTGTTTTAGAAGGTGATTTCCAGTTACAATGGAGAACTTGATAGAAAGATAAAGCTAAGATCATCGAGTAATGAGGTAGGGCTAGTGATATGGAAATCTCTCAAGACCAACTTTTTGGGAAGGGTGACTATGGTAATACAGAGAGGCAATCTTTATGTAATGACCATACCCTGAGTTTATGCTGCATGGTAGCCTTGAATACTTGTGATAGAAATGAAAAAAGAAAAGAAAATTAAGGCATTTATCAAGATGGGGTCTTCACAGATTTCACTTTTTAAAATTTTAATTAATCTATTTATTTTCTTAAAAGAAGATTTTTTTCCATGTATCCCCCTGCTCACCCTTCTTTTCCTCTTCCCAGTCCCTTCCCTTCACTCCATCCCCTGATTCCCTCCTCCCAAAAGGACAAGAAGTCCCAAGGTGGGTCAGCTTGGGTTTAGAGAAGGAGAGAGTCACATTTCAACTCCAAAGCCAGATTAAGTTCCAATTCAACTGGTACTTTAACTTTTATTCTTTGAAGTAAAAAAAAATATAAATGTTAGGCAGTGAGATTTTACCTGTAGCATATATTGGTACCAATAGGTCCAATTTTTCTTTGTTTGTAAATTTTCTGTGGATAGCCTTCCCTTCTACTTTAGCCATCTAGATGTCTAAGATCTTTTGATATCTTGAAGATGGGTATTTTTATCTTTTCTGTAAGGATGAAAACAGAACCCTGGCCTGACCCTTGTTTGTTGAGATTTCCTTACAATTTCAAATTTACTATTGGTAATGGTTAGGAAAATTGCTTAAAAAAAAAAAGGAGAAGTTAGATTCAGGATTCTTGTTTGAAAAAAAAAAGAAAGAAACAGAAAAAAGCAGGCTATAGATATGATAGTATAAAATACCCTAAACACACACATTCACATCCCAAATACATTAGCTCAACTATGTTCATAGCAGCATTATTCATAATAGCAAGAACTTGGAAACAACCTAGATGCCCCTCAACTGAAGAGTGGATTAACAAACTGTGGTACATCTACACAATGGTGTACCACTCAATAGGAAGAAAAAATGATATCCTAAAATTTGCAGGCTAATGGATAGATTTGGAGAATATCCTCCTGAGTGAGGTATCACAAACCCAGAAAGATAAGCAGGGGATGTACTCACTCATTAGTGGACTCTAAAAAAAAAACAAAGCATTTCCAAACTGCAAACCACAACCACTGAACAGCATGGGATCTGAAGTACCTTGGACTGGCACCTTGGAGCCCATTCCCTCCAAAGGAACACCTGACCCAGTCTTGATGTTGGGATGAGGAAAGCAGACTTACCTGGAGTGGATGCTGAACTAAGCCACCTTGGGACCTTGGGGCCTCCTGTCCTTGCTCAGGAGGAGAGAAGGAGATGGGGAGAAGAGAGAGTGACTGGGATGGGTGGGAGGGGGAAGCGAGTTTGGCCAAAAGGATACATGGATAAAAAAATAAGACTTTACACATAATAAAAAAGAAAAATAGCTTAGGTTATTAAATCTACTTTTAAAAGCGATTACTAGTTTTAAATAATTTACATTGGATTGGATTTTTATGTTTTATATACAAATTGTGTATATTGATACAAAGTTATATTGTACCTATACAATCATTGAACAATGTAATGCAAATTACTAGTCCTTGATAGTTATTATTACCAACTAATTAGGATATAAAAATCCAAGTTAGTAGTCATTACATTCAAACTTACAGTCATGTTAGGCATGTTTTAAAGGTCAAACAGAGATATATTTTAAATAGACAGGTTGTCTTTAAACACATTAGAGAATTATAGAATATGGCATTTAAGATATTTTAATAACAGTTGTTTAATTTTTTTCCAACAACAGACATGTCTGCTCCTAGAAGTACCAGTTTGTGATTATACATATTTAATAAAATTAGTCAGGAGTATCAGAGTCAGCAACAGAAACAAACCATGAAGGTCAGAGAGTTGTGACCCACACCTTTAATCTTAGCTTTAGGACTGTGGAAAGAAGTTAAGATAGGGGTTGGGCTGAGAAGAGAAAAGTTGCAATCTGAGGATTTTATGGAGACTGGCCTGAGATGTTGGTGAATAAAAAGTGGTTGTGGTTTGTTCCTCTATCTCTCTAATATTCCTGCTTTTACCCAATATCTGGCTCTCGTTTTTCATTATATACTGAATAGAATATGTGTGATACCAGCCTACTGCAGAGAAGATGATGAACATTAAAGAAATTTCATATGGAGTTTACTTTTTCGTGTCAAAACTTAGCACAGGGCAAGAAAATACTATTGCTTCAACTGTTGACAGTATAATTTCCAAAATGGGCAAGCAGGACACACAAGAAAGGATTGTCAAGCCTTGCAAAGACAAAGTAGAAAGGTCTTTAAGAAAATCCTGTTTCACAGATAAATCTGTAAGATGTACTAGGCCTATAGGCTGATGATGGATGCCCCAATATTTCAAAGAAAATTTGTGTGACTGTACAGGCAGTCAGCTGTTTCTGTCATTTCTCAATTTTTTTGGAAGCTGCTTGCTTGCACTTCCTGTTTAATAAGTTGATATTATTTCCTTCTTGGGTCTCTGAGTGAGTTGAAGAATAAATAGTTATAGTTCTCCTAGTTATAGATTCAGAAAAAAAAACCTCACTAAGAGGTGAAAATGTATAAGTTTGAGAGGCATCAAAAGATAGCTTTGAGGTGGTAATAAACATTAGATAGAAAATAAATTAGGTACAATCCTTTGGACTCACTAAAACAGAATAAATAATGAAATATTTTCTCTGAGTTTTTCATTTGCTAATGACTAGACATTATTGATGTAATTATTGCTTGTCTACATTATATTTAGTTATGTAGTTTTTGTATATAGTTTTTCTTATATTAGTTATAACATTTTATTTTTGACAAAAAGAGATATGTGGTGATATGTTGTATACTTAACAAGGTTTGCCTGAAAAATCAGAGGACAAAGCCATCTACAGATTTAGCCTGTAGGTGGGAGTGGTGACCCATGCTTTTAATCCCAGCACTCCAGAGGCAAAGATTCATCTGTATCTCTATGAATTCAAGGCCAAAAAGAGCCAGAGGATGGTTATACACATCTTTAATCCTAGCCTAGGAAAGTTGACAGAGAAAATGAGATCACTGGACATAGAAAGAAAAGATAGGATTTCAGTCCTTCATCTGCACTTACGTTTTCTTTCAACTGAGAACAGAGAGGTATTGGGTCTAAGGATTCCTGAGTAATGGGTAGGTGAGAAATGGCTGAAGCTTGTTTTTCTTTCTCTCTGATCTTTCAGCTTTTTCCCAATATCTGGCTCTGAGTTTTCATTATAAGACCAATTAGGATGTGTGCAATACCAGTCCTTAAGAATAAGGACTTCCCAGTCTGTGCATGGTTATCTTCAACTATTACGTGAATAGAGTAAATGAGTAAAAAGAGATTTATAACCACTGATTAAAGTCAGCCTGAAATAAATCATATCACTAAATAGGGTGTTTTATACAAGGTAGACACTTAAACAAAACATGGAATTATAGAAAAGAGAAGATAGAAAACCAAAGATTAAAATCAGCCAGTGGATTTAAAATGATCCTCCATTAGTGAAAGACATGGCAATGAAAGGCCCATAGAAAACAAAAGGAGTTGAAGCTTCCAAAACAGTATAAATAAATTAAGAAATGTACAATAAATTAAAAATACCAAAGTGTCTATGATGTTTTCATAAGGCTTTATGAAGTAGCTGTGTAATATTATACACATATAATTGGATGAGTAGGTATTAGAAATATACCTGAAGGCATACTTAAAAGTTATTAGAACAATTTTAAATTAATATTTTATGAGCCTACCTAACAGATCTCAATTTATTATGCATTCCATTAAATCCTTTTTTTTTTCTTGAGCCCCAATTGTAATAATTTTGTCATGGTTTTATTAAAGATTTTAGAAATAGATAGATTGAATTCTATATTCACTATTTTTACCTGTTATTTAGAAAACAGTCCATTTGAGAATGTGTGTGTTGAAACTGTGAGACTTAGTTGTATCATTCAAATAGTGTTCATTGGCTTTGAAAGCAGAAGCATTACTAAACATTTGTGTTCAATGTGTAGAGTGCTAAAAATTAATATATTACCTTCATGCACAAATGTGACTAAGTTAAATAGTTTTGGGAATCCTCAGTTTTTATTATTTGGGCAGACTTCACAAAGCATGAAGAATTTTTCCAATTTTTCCAACTCTGAAAATGTATAATTTTGTTGCCCTTCTGCTTATGTTCCTGTGTAGCTCCATCTTCAATAAGCTTGTTTACAAATTTTAATTCTTTGCCATTACATACACATTTTTAAAATGTATATTTTCACATTTTATCTTGGCATACTTTTCTTTGTAATTGTTATTATTATATATGTGTGTGGTGTGTTCTATGTGATATGTGTGTGTAAGTGAGAGTGTATACATGCCTTGGAGTACATATGGGCATCAGAGGATAACTTCCAACAGTTGATTCTCTCCACCCACCTTGTTGAAGTACAGTCTCCCTTCTGGCTTTATCTAATCTGCATGCTCCAATCTAGCTTCTGGGCAGTTCTCTTGTCTCGACCTCCCATCTTGCTGCAAGAGTGCTGAATTACAGATACAGGCCACCATCAGGCTCTTTATGTGCTCTAGGAATCCAACTCTGGTCACAAGGCATACAGCACTAACAATCTTTTCTGCTGAGCCGTTTTTATTTATTTTGTTCAACTTAAAGATAATATTTAACCTATGAGAAATCACTGTTTTAAGTTGATTTCTATTAAACTGAGAGTTCTACACTATCACATTCAGAGCATCAAATCTTATATTGATGTTCTTGATTAACTTGGAGTTCAAATTTATGCAGGGTGAGTGTTGATGATTGCATTTCATTCTTTTACACATAGCTATTCAGACAGGCAGCACCATTTACTGAAGATGTTATCTTTTCTCCAATGTGTATTTTTGGTCTATATGTCAAAAGTCAGGTTCCTGTAGAGGTATAGGCCTCTGTATGGGTTCTTAGTTCTATTTCATTGTACACAGGTCTGTTTTAAGCCAGTATCATTCTGGTTTTACTACTTTATCTCTGATGTGTAACTTGAAATTTAAGTTGGCACTACCTATAGCTGAATTTGGAAAAAATGCAAACTAAGGATCCCAGATACACCCATGAAACCACAAACAATCAATAATCCCAAACACGAAAAGCCCAGAGAAAGGAAATACATACAAGCTACTGCAAAAAATAACAGGAAATATCAGTCAGTGGTCACTAATATCCCTTAGTATCAGTGGACTCAATTCACACATAAAAAGACACACACTAACAAGATGGATACAAAAACAGAAGTCATACTTCTGCTGCATGCAAGAAACACACCTCAACCACAAAGACAGACACAGGCTCAGTGTAAAGAGTTGGGAAAAGATTTTCCAATCAAATGGCCCTAAGAAACAAGCTGGGGGGGGGCTGGAGAGATGGCTCAGTGGTTAAGAGCACCGCCTGTTCTTCCAGAGGACCCGGGTTCGATTCCCAGCACCCACATGGCAGCTAACAACTGTCTGTAGTTCCAGTTCCAGGCAAACACCAAGGCAAATAAATAAATAAAGTTAAAAAAAAAAAAAGAAACAAGCTGGGGTTGCCATCCTAATATCAAACAAAGTAGACTTTAAACTAAAATCAATTAAAAGGAATGAAGATGGACATTACTTATTCATTACAAGAAAAATTGGTCTAGAGGAGATTTCAATCCTGAATATTTATGGCCCTACTATAAGGACATCTATCTATGTAAAAGAAACACAGCTAAAGCTCAAATCCCACATCAGTTCTCACACCCTAATAGTGGTAGACTTGAATACCCCACTTTCACTCTTGGATAGATCAACCAGTCAGAGACTCAACAGAGAAATAAGGAGTCTAACAGAGGTTATGATGCAAATGGATTTAATAGATATTTACAGAAGCTTCCACCCAAATGCAAAGGAATATACATATTTCTCAGCACCACGTGGAACTTTCTTTAAAATTGACCACAGCAAATATCAATAGACACAAAAAAATGGAAATAATCCCTTGTATCATGTCGGACCACCAGGGCCTAAAGTTAGAGTTCAACAACCTCAAAAATCACAGAAAGCCTACCAATGCATGGAAACTAAACATCATTCAGCTGAACCATCTCTGAGTCAAGGAAGAAATTAAGAAAGAAATCAAAGTCTTCCTAGAATTTAATGAAAATGAATCCACAACATACCCAAACTTGTGGGAAACAATGAAAGCAGTCTTAAGAGGAAAATTCATAGTACTAGATGCCTATATGAAAACCCTAGAGAAATCCCACACTAGAAAACTATCAGCAAAGCTGAAAGCCTTAGAACAATTAGAAGCAAACTCACCTAGAAGGAGAAGATGGCAGAAAATAATCAAACTTAGAGCTGAAACCAATACAATTGAAACAAAAAGAACAATACAAAGAATCAATGAATTTAAGAGTTGGTTCTTTAAGAAAGTCAACAAGATAGATAAACCCTTATCCAAACTAACAAAAAGCCAAGAGAGAGTATCCATATCAACAAAATCAGAAATGAGAAGGGGGACATAACAATAGGCACCCAGGAAATCTAGGGAATTATCAGGTCATAATTTGAAAGTCTATATTCCACAAAAATGGAAAACCTAGAAGAAATGGACAGCTTTTTGGACAGGTCCCATTTACCAAAATCTAATAAATATCAGATTAATTGCCTAAACAGATCTATAACCCTAAAGGAAATTGAAACTGTCATTAAAAGCTTCCCAAGATAAAAAAAAAAGCAGTTCAGAATTCTACCAGACATTCAAACAAGAATTACTACAATTATTCCTCAAACTGTTTAACACAGTAGAAACTGAAGGAATACTGCCATTTTCCTTTTATTAGACCACAATTACCCTAATATCCAAGCCACTCACAGACACAAAAAAGAAGGAAAATTACAGGCCAATTTCCTTCATGAATATTGATGCCAAAATTCTCAACAAAATTTTGGCAAACCATATGCAACAGTATATAAACAATATCATCCACCATGACCAAGTAGGCTTCATTCCAGAAATGCAGGGATGATTCAACATTCAAAAACTGTAAATGTTACCACCATATAAACAAACTGAAGGAAAAAAAGACATGATCATACCCTTAGACACTGAAAAAGTCTTTGACAAAATCCAGCACTCCTTTATGATAAAAGTCTCATAAAGATCAGGAAGACAGGGGAAATATCTAAATATAATAAAGACAATTTCCAAGCTGACAGCCAACATCAAACTTAATGGAGAAAACTCAAAGCAATCCCACTAAAATCAGGAACTAGACAAGGATGTCCTCTCTCCCCTTATCTATCAATATAGTTCTCACAGTTTTAGCTAAAGCAATAAGAGAATGAAAGGAGATTAAGGGGATACAAATTGGAAAAGAAGAAGTAAAACTATCTCTATTTGCAGATGATATGATTGTACATATAAGTGATTCACAAAATTCTACCAGAGAAATTCTGAAGCTGATAAACACCTTGAGCAATGTAACAGAATACAAGATTAACTTGAAGAAATCAGTAGCTTTCTTATACACTAAAGATAAAGGGGCTGAAAAACAAATAAGGGAAACATCATCCTTTATAATAGCTGCAAATAGCATTAAATACTTTGGAGTAACTATAACCAAAGAAGTAACAGATCTATTTGACAAAAACTTTAAAGCACTGAAGAAAGAAATTGAAGAGGATATCAGAAAATGGAAAGATCTCCCATGTTCCTGGATAGGTAAAGATCAACATAGTAAAAATAGCAATTCTACCAAAAGCAATCTACAGATTCAATGCACTTCCCATCAAAATCCCAACACAATATTTTATGGACCTTGAAAGAACAATACTCAATTTCATTTGGAATAACAGGGAAACCAGGATTGCCAAAACTATCCTGTTCAACAGAAGAACCTCAGGAGGCATCACCATCCCTGACTTCAACTTATATTACAGAGCTACAGTAAAAAAAAAAAAAAAAAAAAAAAAAAACAGCTTGGTACTGACATAAAAAGAGACTTGTAATCAATGGAATTGAATTGAGGATCTAGGCATTAACCCAAAAACCTATAAATACCTGATCTTTGACAAAGATGCCCAAAATATTCAATGGAAAAAATAATAGTATCTTCAACAAATGGTATTGGCATAGCTGGACGGAAATGTGTAGAAAAATGCAAATAGATCCAAGCCTGTCACCCTGTACAAAACTCAAATCCAAGTGGATCAAAGACCTCAACATAAAACCAGATACACTGAACTTGATAGAAAAGAGAGTAGGAAATACCTCCAATGAATTGGCACAGGCGGCCACTTCCTAAATGTAACAGCAGTGGCACAGACACTAAGATCAATAATCAATAAGTGGGGCCTCCTGAAACTGAGAAACTTCTGTATAGTCAAAGACACAGTCAATAGAACAAAATGACAGCCTACATAATGGGAAAAGATTTTCACCAATGTACAAGTTATAGAGGACTGATCTCTAAGATATATAGAGAACTCAAGAAACTAGTGCTCAAAACCTTGAATAACCCAATCAAAAAATGGAGTTCAGAACTAAAGAGGAAATTCTCAGAAGAAGAATTACAAATGGCTGAAAGGCACATGAAAAGGTGCTCAATATCTTTAGCCATCAGAGAAATTCAAATCAAAACAACTTTGAGATACCACCTTACACCTGTCAGACTGGCTAAGATAAAAGACACAGATGACAGCCTATGTTGGAGTGGTTGCGGAGCAAGGGGAACAATCTTCCATTGTTGGTGGGAGTGTAAACTTGTCCAGTCACTCTGGAATGCAGTATGGAGGTATCTCAGAAAACTGAGAATCAATCTCCCCAAGGATCCAGCAATACCACTATTAGGCATATACCCTAAAGATGCACACTCACACCCCAAATGCATTAGCTCAACTATGTTCATAGCAGTGTTATTTGTAATAGCATGAACCTGGAAACAAGTTAGATGCCCCTCAACTGAAGAATGGATTAACAAATTGAGGCACATCTATACAATGGGATACTACTGAGCAGGAAGAAAAATGATATCCTAAAATCTACAGGCACATGGATGGATTTGGATAATATCCTCCTGAGCGAGGTCTCACCAACCCAGAAAGATAAGCAGGAGATGTACTCACTCATTAGTGGACTCTAAGCAAAAAAGCAAAAAGCTGACTGAACTAAGCAATATTGGGTCAGTGGGACCATGGGACTGTATGCTGTCTGCCCAGGGAGGGGATGTGGAGTTGTGGAGAAGAAAAAATGACCTGATGTGGCGGGAGGGTGAAGGGACCTTGAATAAGGATATACAAGGATAGAAAGTGTGACTTCTTTGTTAATAATAATAATAATAATAATAATAATAATAATAATAAGCAAAAAGCAAAGCATATCCAAGCTGCAAACCACAAACACTGAACAGCTTGAGATATTAAAGACCTTGATCTGGCACCTTGGATCCCACTCCCTCCAGAGGGATACATGATGTAGTCTTAATGTTGGGGTGAGGGAAGTGGATCTGCCAGGAGTAGATGCTCAACTATGCCATATTGGGACCTTGGGACCTTCTTTCCTTGCTAGGGAGTAGATAAACAGATGTGGAAAAGAGACTGTGACTGGAAGGGGTGGGAGGGGGAAGGGAGCTTGAACAAGGATATTCATTGATAAAAAATATGACTTTATTCGCAATTAAAATATAAATAAATAAAAATAAAATAAAAAATATTTTTCCATACCCATCACTGCTCCCCATCTGTCTACTTCTCCCAGTCTTCCTGTAGCCTCTCCCCACTCCATACCCCTACCTATTCCTCAGAGAGGGCAAGGAAAGCCAAGGTGAGTCAATTTGGTCTATCATATCCAGTTCAGCTGGGAATGAGTCCCTTCTCCAAGAATCAAGGCTGAGAAAGGTGTTCCCTATGGCATATGGGCTCCAAGAAGCCAGTTTATGTACCAGGAATAAACCCTGTTCTGAGTGCAAGAGGCTTCCCAAACTTCCCACACCATTGACTGCTATCCACATTCAGAGGGCTTAGACCCATTCCATGAAGTTTTGTCAGCTGTCATTTTGCGGTCTCTGAGCTCCCAATAGCACAGGATAGTCTGCTCTGTGGGTCTTCTCATCTTGATCCCTTTGCTTATGTAATGTCTCTTCCCTTTCTTTGCTGGACCAGTAGCTTGACTGATGTTCAGTTATGGATCTCTGCATCTGCCTCCATCAGTTGCTGGATGATGCTTTTATAATGGCAATTAAGGTGATCATTCGTTTAAGAATAGGGGAAGGCCAGTTTAGGCACCCTCTTCACTGTTGCTTTGAGTTCTAACTGGGATCATCTTGTAGGTTCTTGGGTGTTTCCATAGCTCCAGGTTTCCCTCTAACCCCAGTCTGGAATATTATGAGATCTACCCACAGTCCATCCAGGAGGATCAGAGAGTGCTAACTCATATGGGAAAGACTCAGAGTGATGACCTATGCCTTTGCCTTTAATCCCATCAGAACTGAGTTTGAGGTCAGCTTAGTTTACAGAGGGAGTTCCAGGTTCCCAGGCCAGCAGTGATGGTGCTTTGCCTCTAATCCCATAACTCCAGAGACAGAGATCTTTCTGTGTTTTTGTGAGTCCAAGGCTAACTACCAAATAGTAGTTGTCTTTAATCTTAGCCTCGATGTGATGCAATCGAGGTATTTAATGTGAAGAAGGTATTTAAGGCAGGTATAAGAAGACAGATGAGGCATTAGGAGTGAGGCTGAGGAAGCTGGAAGATAGCTAGGTGAGATTTGACTGTTGTGTTTTTCTCTTTGATATTTCAGCCTTTCCCCATATCTGTCTCTGAGTCTGATTGAATACAACCAGAATTCATGCGACATACCTATACATCCCAGAGTGTATGAAGGAATAAATTAACTATATTTGTAAGAGGACAAACAATTCTGTGGGTAGAGAAGGGGAGACAGATCTAAGAAGATTCATCTGGGGAGAAGAGGGTTTATCTAACCAAACTGCACCATATAATATTCTCAAAGAAATAATAAAAATGGAGAAACCGAACTTCAACAACATTTATTATTTAGTATTTCTCACTCAGAGATTTATATTTTAAACAATTTCTAAATTTGCTATTTATTTACATAATCTTCTTTGCAAATACTCTGAAACAACAGATATTTTATTATTCTGAATCTTCAAAAGATCTAATTTTAGGACACTCTAGAGGAATAGAGAATCAGAACTGATAGAACATTCATATTTGTGTGTCTGTGTGTGAATCATATGTGCATGCATGCATGATTTGCTTGTCTGAACACAGAATGGATGCTTTTACAAAGGCTGTCTGCAGGTGGTACCTGCTAAGTCCAACAATCTGCCAACCTTAGAAGCAATGATGCAACCCAAGTCTAAGGCTGAGAGCTCCCTGGACATTCACTAGTGTTAGTCTGTGTTCAGTAGTATTTGATATCTACAAATGGTGGCAATAGATAGACACACACCTGGTTACAGAAAATGAAGCTTGAGAGAAATTTCCCTTCTGCTTTTGTTCTACCCTCCACCTATAGCCTATCCAATAATGGTATACACCTTCAAATGAATCTTCTCTTTGTTCCCTGATGTACCAATTATTGCTGGCAACACTTTTACAGATCTGGTCAGATGCTAGCTTTCTAGACTACTCTCAATACAGTCAGTTTCACATAAGATTAGCAGAAACAGTATCACATGCTTCAACCTCAGTACCTCTAACCAGTAAATGTTTTTAGTGTTGCTACTAATTTATCATATGAGCAAAAAGTCACCACTGATGAGTCCTTCTTACACTAGTCAGGAATACTATGCACTTACTTAGCAAATGTAATGTCCCCTACCTCTTTGCCAGTGTTTGTTAGTAGATATAGTTCTTTTTTTCTATCTACAAGTTTTATCTTTGGGATTAAAAATATATAGGCTTAAGAATGTGCTATTTTCCATTCCAAATCATTATGGAGCCAAGCAGTAATCCTTAAGACTGGATGTAGGTTAGGTTTTCAATATGGTATTTAATGAAAGAAAAAGCAACATGAATCATTGTTCCAGTGTATAAGCTCAATTATTTTTATTCATTAAACATTTACAATAAGCAATGGATTCTTCTGAAAGGTCAGCATCCCATATAAATGGGACATGAACAATAACTCTGTTCTCTCCCTGAAGACTCCATTTGAGGTATGTGAGTTTATCCCTCTCTTTAAAACTAGGTCAGCAATTCTGTACCAGGAATTGTGATACTCAAGAGAGCAGCAAACCTTTTTCAACTAAGGTTGAATTTAAATTAAATATAGACTTCACGGTGTCTTTAAAATAAGTATAGGGTCAGAAAATTACCTAAACTATCATTTTCATATAGAAAGTCATGTAAGATTGGCATTTATAAAAAATTTGCAAAATCTAGAGGGGGAAAGCTTTTTGCTGGGAAAGATGTATTTAAACATTAGTGCTTCAAGAACTGGATGAATCTTTTCAGAGGTTTATAAATGTAAGAGAGTGGTATTAGCTTGTGGCTGAAAGCATGGAATTATGGGTTAGATGGATATGAGTTCCGAGCTTCATTTCTCATAGTGTGACTTTGGACTAAGCACATGGCAGCTTTTTACCCTCTGATACAATAACATTTCTCTTCTAAAACTATGAGAATTAGGTAAGGCAAGTACCCCCATTATACTTTTTAATACAGTACAAGGCATACAAGGTAATGCTAATGCAAACCAATTTTATGATTATTGGTAATGAGCATAAGACAGCAATTGATCTTAGAGAGTCTTTGTGAGCAACAGTTAAATTGGGACACTGTATGTATGACATAATTCTTGTCAATAATATGGGGCTTGGGGTGGCAGTTTATGTCTATGTCCTTAGAAGCTTGCCAGTAAAGTGCTTAACTAAGAGCTGTTGAGGTGACCGTGGAAGATTAGGCCATTTTAATGCTTTAAAAAAACATAGACCCTATTTTAGAAATCATAATTTGATTGTTATAACTAAACCCAGTCAGAATAATGATTTGTTGAAATTATAATTTTCTAGCATATTGAGGAACTGTAATCTTTACATATAAGTTTTCCATCTAGCTTAATGTCAACTTGGCACAGACTAGAGTAGGAAGCATCAAAGGAGAAAATGCCTCTATAAGATGGGGCTGTAGATAGTAAGGCCCTTTCTTAACTAGTGGAAGGTCCCAGTCTCTTGTGGGTGGGGCTGCCCCTGGGTTCATAGTTCTGGGTGGTATAAGAGAACAGTTTGAAAGAGTCACCAGGAGCAAGCCAGTAAGCAGCACCCTTCTATTGCCTGTGCATCAGCTCCTGACTTCAGGTTCCTGCCCTGTTTGAGTTACTGCCTTAACTTCTTTGAGTAATGGACTGTTACCAGGAAGTGTAAGCTTAAATATATCCTTTTCTCCTCAAGTTGCTTTCCTTGGAGGGTTTCATCACAGCAATTGCAACCCTAACTAGGACATCTTTCATTCTCCACATTCCTGTATACCAGTCACTTTCTGTTACATAAAAATTACATACATCATAGTTCTCTCTGTGTTTTTCCCTATCTCCTTTGTCTGACTCTCTCTGTTCATCTCTGCCGCAGCCCCACTGTTCTGTCAATGTCTCACTGTTCATATGTCAGAGAATGAATTGGAACACTCATTTTTTGGCTTTTAGCCAGGTCTCAGATCTGTGTAAGTAAGGTGTGTTTCTTTCTAAAAGTTGGTTTATGAGCTATAGTTACAGAAATAATCTTGGCAATGTGTGCAGCATGTGCTGGGGAAGGGCTAAATGTTGCTTCTATTCTTGTCTTTGTATTTGAGCGGGTCTACAGTTGTCCTTTATCTGTTTACAGAAGGGATAAGGATACTTCTATCTTTCTGTTCATATGCTTTTGAATCCATCCTGTATTTTCTGAACACTTTGGTTATTTTTGACTTTATTATTTTTTTTACTGTTGACTTTATTCTCTTGATTTTTATTTTCACATCTTTTTGATTTCAGAAACCTCCTCATCTTGATTTTCAGCTGATGGTCTCAGGGATGGTGGTTATAATTTTTTAAGTGCTAATCTGTTCATCAGTAATAATTTGACGACATCACTTAGAAGTGATGGAAAATAGGAGATAGAATCTAGCAGGAAGAAATATATCATTGGTATATTTGAGAGAAAATAGCTTGTTTCTTTTGTATTTGTATCCTAGCCTCTTCCTAGCTGCCATGATGTGCACAGCTTTTCTCTGTCAGGGCCTTTTCTGCTATGTTATTCTTCTTGACAACATGCCACAGGAAGCCAGAAGACCTTGAATTGAAATCCTTGAAACTTTGTTCCAAAACAAATTTTTACCCTTGTAAGTTGTTTTTCTAGAGATTTATCATGATCATGAAATGCTAGTGAACATAAGAATCTTATTCTAATCAGCTACCACTGAGTTTTTAAAAATATAGCTGAATATGATACACAACTATCATAACATTAATAGGTATTACATACATTCAAGGGTATAGAAAGATTATACAGGATACCAGGGGGTGGCAATTTGATGGATATATTGGAATTATGCCAGCAACAATTTTCTCTTGGGAGTTGAAATCAATCACTGATCCACACAATAAGCTCCATTCTACTGATTGACTTGCATGAGTGACTTTTGTTGGTTGTTTGGATCCACATGTCATAAAAGCATCCCTTGTCAGAAATGAAGACTTCTGTACTCTTGGCCCAAAGAGGTGGGATCAACAAGCAGAATTTTGCTTGTGGGAACAATGAGGGGAGGAGATTTCACATTCTATATTTCTATTCACCCAACTAATAAATTTTGACTGGTAGTGGAAAATTAGCATCATATAGTATGACCCTCAATTTACATATTATACTACTACAGGATATTTTTCTATCTTACAAAATGTGACAATCTAGTTAGCAGTATATATGAGTTTATAAAAGTTTACTCAATGGATTTTTAGAAATTATGTGGTAGGATTAGTGAAATTAAGGAGGAAAAGTCCACTGCTGCTCACCACTTAACTGTAGATTAAGTTTCTTGGTTAGAGGCCATGTTATTTATGATTATGTCCATAAAACAGGCTGTCATTTGTGAATGACACATTTGCATGAAGCTTTGTTGGTTAAGAGTAGCTGGGTGATATCCAGACAAAATATCTTCTGAAGTGAAAAATATATTATGGCATCTTCCATGAAGGCACTTGTACAACATGAACAAACTGCTAGGATGTGGCTAGTTCCCCTGGATAGCAGTGTACTAATGCAATTGGTGTTAGGCTTTCCTTTTTCAGGTTGAGGGACTGGAAGTCCGAGTTGCTAAGATAGGAAAAATTTTATATTTTCTATTTATTACATAATCACTCTGTTGGTGAGGCTGGTGGAAAAGAACCAGAAGTGGCTAGAGAAGGCCTTGCTGACAGCTATAGACTAAAAACATTATATCTACCCATTTGATATTCTCTTCAGATAGAGGCTTTCCTTGTTGGTTATCCATAAAGGACAACAATCCCTTTATTCTCTGCATTTCAGACATGCCACCTCACATATATTCCCCTTTAAAAATCTGTTTCAACAAATCCAGATGTGTTTTTTTTCCCATGTCCCTTACAATCTAACAAACTGACTTTTTTTCTAAAGGGAAAAATGAGGTATGTTGATCAGATTCATTATGAGAAGAAGAGGGTTTTACAACAACTAGACCCAACACATGAGACTGAAACTGCCCAGAGGATTTATCTTCCTCACTAAGTTTGGCTCATCTTTACTCCCAATTTTAGCTTCATGGGTAAGCTAACAATCACTTCTTGCCATTCCACTTAATTTTCAAGAAAATTTCATTATTATTTAACATCTCATCTACTACTAGGATCCTATAAAATCTAAGGGCTAGTTTTCAAAAGTGGAGAGGATGAATACATAGAGGATAAAATAATATAAATATTTGCTATTAAAGTTCTGCCAAGTTCCTCTTTTTTATTGGTTTATAGTGGGTCTATTGTAAAGGTAACAAATATTTATAAACTCTTTAATTGCCATCAGTTCTCCTGGGTTATATGGTCTAAATGGCAGAACCATTTATATCAACATCTAGGATTTGTTTTTTCTTTGTGCACATGGTTTTCCTCCCAGAGTTCTAAAAGCTGGAGCCTTTTATATTACTCAATAATTTCACTATTGTGGCATGTAGAATGTAGGTCTCCTTGTCACACTATCAGAAAATGCAGTTGGCAGGAGGTTAATTTTAAGAGGGAAGTCTATTTCCACATTTTAGGGGGTGAGGACATTATATCCTTACAGGGACAGGAGAAATGTAATCAACCAGGTAAAGAATGATCATAATATAGGTAACAGTGTTCTGCACTTAAACTTGGGTTTGTTTGTCACACTTTCCCTTTACCCTGAAGTTGGAAGCTCAGGTGAAGTTATAATGTAATAGCTCATGGGATCTGAATTTGAATTTTGCTTCCTAAAACATTAATCTCTAGCCAAGGAGGTTAAGGCTACTTTCAGGGCAGACAGTATGCTTCTGTTTGTTTGCCTGTTCTAGAAACAGGGATTTAATTAACCTGCATAGTGCCATTCTCCATGTTTTCCATGCTTGTCCAATGAAATAACTGATGAATTGACTTTCTTATAACTTAAAACTTCTTTCTTCTTTCCTTTATTCTTTCTCTTTTTCTTCAATTCTTTCTTCCCTCCTTTCTTTTTCTTCTTTTTTCTTTGATGATAGAAAATGCTTTATCACTTAAAACCTTGCATTTCCTGTCCTTTAGGTACAATATTTCAGTGACTATTTCCTTTGCTACATCTTGTTATATAATTCTAGACTTTCCTCCACCCTGGGGAGAAATAGTCATTTCTGCCTTTATAACATCATAATTTGAGAACTAATCATTTGTTCTCATTTTTTAACTTGTATTCTCCTGGAATAGTGTTTGGTCCCAATAATTGTAGTCATTAGCATCAGTTGGAAAAATAAAACTGCAGGAATACTTTAGAACAAAATACTTTAAAAGTAGATAAAAGTGTTGGCTCAATGGTTAAGAGCACTTACTATTCTCCAAGCAGATGTGTCTTCAATTCCCAGTGCCTTTATGACACCTCTCAACTGTCTGTAAATTCACTTCCAGGGGATCTGACACCATCACACACACAAATACATCAAATACAAACAGGAAAAGATCAATGCACATTTTTACAAAAGCAATACAAATTTCTAAAAAGATGGTGAGAAAAGGGCATACAAGAGAATTCTAAAAGATCAGTGGAAAGTCACTGACAACCAATACTTCTGAAGTGGACAGTATTGACAGAGTTGGACAAACTGGTGTTGGCCAGAGAGTATTATAAAAGACTATGTGTCTCAGGGCTGGAGAGATAGCTCAGAGGTTAAGAGTACTGACTATTCTTCCAGAAGTCTTGAGTTCAATTCCCAGCAACCACAGGGTGGCTCACAACCATCTATGATGACATCTGGTACCCTCTTCTGTATACTGTATACATAATAAATAAATCTTTAAAAAAAAGACTATGTATCTCATTGTGTGATGGCTCATTCCTTTAATCCCAGTACTCAGGAGGAGGAGTGAGGCAGATCTCAGTGGTTTATGGGCCAGCCTGATACACAAAGAGAGCTCCAAGACAGCTAGAGCTACTACACAGAGAGACCCTGTCTTAAAAAACCAAAAAAAAGAAGGCAAGAAAGAAAAGGAAAGACTATGTATCCAATTGTTAATAACTGTGAAGAAAATTTCTAGAGAAGTCCATAGGTAGCTGTTGCTGTATGTACAATGGTAGACCAGATGGCACTGTTGGATTTCTTTGATGTGAAGCATATAGCACATGGTAAGAGAGGGGTGTCAAAAAAAAAAAAAATCAAAGCTGCGTAGAAGCTGGGTGACTGCAAAGAATACTTCTATTTTTAGTCACTCCAACTACAAAAAAAAAAAAAAACTTGATAGGGAAAAGACAAACACATTTATCTTTTCTTGATTCACTTAGGTCTTGTTACAGTGTGTTGGCCCAATTTTGTTAATACACACTCCCCTCTCCTTTTATAATGCTAAGAAAACTGTTGATTGAACCTAATGGCTCTTGTTTGGAGGTTGATGGAAGATGCCTTTTGGCCAGGAAAACAACAGCTCATGCTTTTAGAGGAGTATATTTACCAGAGGGCCTCTATGAAAAAGAAAAAATCCTCACCTTCTAGCTTTTGTGATTACTTGGGTTAGACTGTCAGGGTGAAAATTGTTTACCCTTTGTCATCAAGTAGAGGTGTTCACAGGAAAACAAAATATGGAGCCTGTGGGGTTATCTACTTAATTTTGTTTTTAACCCCAGGGAGGAAAATCATGTATTCTATAACAAACATGACCAAGACTGAGCTGGCCACCTTCAGGGTCATCCAATCCCTCTGTGGACTCAGGATAGCAAACTTTATGCTATAAGTGGCCCTTTAAACTACATTTTGACTTGGAGGAGGGAAAGAATATGATCAAATATAATTAAATTTAAAATTGTATTAAGTAATAAAAAATTAAGAATAATTTATGGTTTTGGTCAGCTGATATTGAAGAATTGGATGTGATTACAAGATAACACAACCACTAAAGTGAAACCTTTGCTGGGACAATTGATTCTAGTCATCTGAAATTGAGAGATGAGTATAGATTAAGAAGTGATCAGCATCACTGAGGTGAACTCTTCTGGGAAGTGTTTTCTGAGAGTTAGCCAGAGGTGGCCTAGGTTGTACCTTGTGCTGACAGTTGAACTATGTAGTATAAGTAAAAGTCACACAGATGCATTCCAGTTTTGGAGGCATAAAAGAATCATGAAGAGGTGCTGAAGTTTGTCGCTGTGAGACAGGGACAGAATCCCTGAGGAGATCCCAAAAGAGGTGACTGGTGACAGTACAAGCCAGTTACAGCAGAAGATCCCAGCATTTTGGAGATATTAGTACAATGGGAAGACCACCAAAAACTGAGCACATGGTGGCGGCCAGGCTTGTAAAGATTCAGTACCAGGACAGTAGAGTATTGCTATGACAGATCTGACCAAGTGTTTTGAGGAAGATTGTGGAAGGAAATTTGTTATAATGAGATTTCTGGTCCCATACGAGCCAGAGGTTAGAGCCCGCCTCAATGGCTTTTATTCCCTCAAAATGACTTAGACGCTTATATTAATTTTATCCTTTTTGGTCTATGTCTCAGGCATATTGCTAGCTGCCTCTTTCACCTTAATTCAACCCATTTCCATTAATCTACCTGGCCACGTGGCCGTGCCTCACCTGGGCCCTTACATCTTTCTTCTTTGGCATGTGGATGGAGTCTGACATAACTCTGCCCTCCTCTACCTCTCTCTGATTTCCTGCCTATTGCTACAATGCCAAAACAGTTCCTTATTTACAGAATGATTTTCACTGCATACAGATGAACATTCCCACCACAGAATTTGGAACTTTTCAATAGAAAAGTGTTGAAAATTTAATTAGCTGTCCTACAAGAGCCCAGGGTATGGGCATCTTGAGAACAAGCCAGTAAGCAGCATAACTCCGTGTCTTTTGCAACAGTTCATGTCTCCAGGTTCCTTCCCAATTTGAGTTCCCGTGTTGTCTTTCATTAATGGATTAATTCAGTGTATTTTAAGTCAAATAAATTCTTTCCTGCCTCTTTCTCCCTTCAAAAACCCAAACCCAAAACCAAATCAACCCCAAAAGCCTGGATTACAAATTATGTGTCATCTGTTTTGAATGGACTCTCACTCACTGGCTTGAGAGTTCTGAATCTTTTCTCACTCCTTTATTCTATATCAGATAACATTGCATGTGCTTCGCATCTTAAGTATTCTTTCCTTTTTGAGATCCTCTCATATATCTAAGCACTTACATATATACTTAGTGTCAATATGGTGTGTTACTATGACACCCATTTTAAAATTCTTGTAGTCAAGCTTATTCTCCTTTTTAAAATGAATTTTATATTTTGTTCTTATTTTCCTGTTTATTAATATGTATGTTACCGATGTAGTCAACCATGTCAATAGATTCATTACATTTTCTCTTTGATTCTTTAAGTCATATTATATAGAAGACTAACTGAAATTCTTATGGCTTTTTGACATGGTGCTACATTTTAATTGACTAATAGTGCATCTACTTTAAATGTGCATTTCAATTAAATTGCCATTTCATAGTAGAATACTGTATATGCTTACCATTTTCTTTAGTTTTCCTTTTTAAATATATGAACAATCCAGATTTTGATACCCAGTATAAAAAGTTCATTAACGAGGCTATAGCTTTCTATTAAGTAAAATTTAAAATTACCTCAAACATATTTAGAACACATTAATAGCAGAAATTATCTTGATTTTTGTTTTGTTAAGTAACTTTGAATAAACTACTATGTGTAGAAAAAAACATCAAATAATATTTTTGTGTAACTTGTTTGCATCTAGAAAATATAGTAATTATATCTTGATTTTGAAATAGTAGTGCTATAAGAATTTTATGACAGAGTAATGTTTAGTAGCTAAAGAAAGAAATGTAAGGGCAAGTCTAATAAATTTGTAACATCTGAGATAATGAAAATTTCATTTGTAATACATAAAAAAATGGAATATACTAAGAATATTTTATTGAGTTCTATTCCTTTATAGTTCCAGTCCTATCTCAAAGATTCTCACTGTTAATGATACATAAAAGGTACTCTAGATAATTTCTCAGCATTTATGAACTGGCCTCAGTCATGCCCTGTTGTAACTCTCCTTCTACTGTTTGCAGGGCTTATTAGCTTATCACTTCCAGTAATGCCTTATTCTGTCACTCTAGGACACAGTGTAGCTTGAATGATATTCGGCATGGCTTGATGTCTATTTTCTCATCATACTAGACAGTAGGGCGTTTAAAGATCAGAATCTCAAAGGGATTATTGCCAGACTTTAGCAATCTACCTGTCAATAGTATGATTTTGTGCATTAATTCACAACAATGTTTTAGCAAAGAGATTATTATGTATGAAGGAGATATAAATCAATTGCTACAGCATAGTGCACCAAGTGTTATTTTAGAGAGATACAGAGCAGGTACAGGGCATGGCACATAGTAGAGATGCTTACAAAATACATGTTGTATAGATTGAATGATGGCTGTGAGCGTGACTGTATAACCTAATTTGATGATGGACTGAGAGAACCAGCACGGCCACCTCCTAGAAAAAAGCTGAAAGTAAATATCAAAAGAATGGACTAGCACAAGCAGAAGTCAGTAAGCACACTGCAGATAGAAACAGCAGAGGGGATGATTAGTAGAAATCATCAAATACTATGTTGAGGTAAATGCTCTCTAATGGAAAAAGCAAAGAGTCATATTTGGCTGTGATTAAACATCCAATTTTATTATTTCAAAACTGACATCATGCATTATAGTGGTTTTGTCTTGTGATTTTTTTATTGAAAGAAATAACTAGGTCAAAAAAAATCCTTCCTGCCCTCTGACCACCCTCTCCATTTAAGACCACCCTCCCTCAGTGTGCAGTCTCCTCCTGATCAAACTTCCTCAGTGTGCACTCCTCTCTAGATCACTTTTCCTCACAGCGTGAGTTCCCCTCCATCCTCTCTCTTCCTCTTTACTCATTCTTCTCTCCCCCCTACAATTCCTACACCATTCTTTCTTTCCTCATTCACTCAAACATCATTTCCTGAGACCTGTCATCTTTGTCTACATTGCTGTCATAGTGGCACTTCAGAAGTCTCAATTTAAAAATGGTTCTCATTTTTTTTTTTGAGAATGGACCACCTAGAACCAGATCATGACAGACTTTGCACCTTTTATCCTCCGAAACCTGACAAAATCTCCAAAATCTCTTAACAGTCTTAAGCCAAAAAGTGACAAACACATCTCTGTTTCTGTTTTAGAAAAACCCTTCTAAAGGTCTGATGATGTTGCCATGGAGAACATCCCAGTGAAGAAATGTGCAGAAGTAGCGGGAGAAAGAGACTGCAAACTGGAGAAATATTTGAAAAGATCATGGAACCCTGTTAGCCCCGTGAAGATAAAAACATTTTCAAGGATACAATTCACAATGAAACTTCTGTCACATTAACTCTCCTCAAGAGAGGTTGGGCTAACTTAGTGACATCCACTTTCCCTTTGAGGGACTGGTAATGAAGTTAGAGAAAGCAGCAGCAGGCATGGGAGCCACTGAAGCTGGGGTGAGACATGGCAGGGAAAGGGAATCTTAGTCCCAGCTCTCTCAGTCTTGCTGCTACATTCGCCTTTGATGTGTGGTGAGTGTGGGGTGCCATGTGGGGAAAAAAGAGCTTCAGTGTATAAGGCCAGTCTTGTTTTTATCTTCATGAAGTCACTGTCATGATCCATCATTTTTCTTTGAGCCACAGTGACTCTCAGAATTTGTCCCAGATTGCTTTAAAATGGTTGAATAGGCAGATACCCTAATTTACAATTTTACTGAATTCCAGTCTGTATCTCACATTATATGCATTTGCATAACTCAGAAAAATTTACATATTCAGTCAAATTACAGTATAACACTGTTCCAGAGAGCACACTGCCAGCAATGGATACATGATTCAAATTTATATTTTCACATACCTTTTATTAAATTGGTAAGGAGAAATATTAATACATAGTAGGCTAAACAAGCTTCCAAATTAATTCGGTCCCTCAAATTCAAACTCAAAAATTTTTTTCTATGTGTTTTATTTTGGCAACTTTTAACTGGGATAAGTTTTTAAGTCAGTAAGTCTTCTCCTTTAGCAGGTCTAAGGTGTGATTTCTTCCACAAACTCCTTATTTTTAAAGGGGTCTGAAAAACTTTAGGGTACCCTGGATCATGACTCATATGACTGAGAAAGCACATAGATCTGCAGGCATCTGACTCTGAAAGAAAGCAAAATAATAGAACATGGTCTGGAATTTCGCGTGACCTAGATCCTCCAAACAGGATCGGACAAAGCTCAGAGGCATCTGAAAGAGCAGAGAGAGAAAGTGAATGTATCATTTCATTTTAGCTTCTCCATGAGAGGAGCCAGTTGCTCAGCAATTGTTTTCACCTCTGCAATTCTGTGGTCCTCATAGTTGTAAAAGCAGAAGTCCAGTGAAAAGCAAGAAGCCACAACATGGGAAATTGTAACTATTTATTTTTTCCTGTGTGTGGGGTGCTGCATGGGTGAGGAGAAGATATGGGGGAATCAATCAGGGGGTGAGCAGAATTGGGATACATGATGTGAAACTCCCAAAGAATCAACAAAGAAGTAAATTTAAAAA
The DNA here is from genome assembly GCA_004025045.1 of Sigmodon hispidus. NCBI lineage: Eukaryota > Metazoa > Chordata > Mammalia > Rodentia > Cricetidae > Sigmodon > Sigmodon hispidus. The sequence goes on from PVIH01003442.1 coordinate 151,282, forward strand.
TATAAAAACCCATAAAATTACAAATGTGTTAACTATGCCCAGAGAAATATCAAGATGGGAAGGGAGTAAAGAGAGATCTAACTTTATTGGTGGGGTTAAACACCAAGCAATACTGAGGAAGATAATAAGGAATATGCTAAGTGTACACTGGCTAGAAGATCAAAGTAAATGATGACAATTCTGTTCAAAGAGCAGGGAGGAGACCTTAGTATCCAGGCTACACTAATTTTTTTTTAATTTTTATTATGAATAAAGTCACATTTTCTATCCGTGTATATCCTTAGTCAAGGTCCCTTCCCCCTCCCGCCCCCTGCAGTCACTCTCTCTTCTCCACATCTCTCCATCTCCTCCTCTGCATGGGCAGGAGGTCCCAAGGTCCCAATATTGCTCAGTTCAGCCTCCACTCCTGGCAGATCCAGTTTTCTGTCCCCAAACATCGAGACTGAGTCAGGTGTTCCTCTAGGGGGAGTGGGATCCAAGGTGTCAGTCCAAGGTGTTTCAGATCCCAAGCTGTTCAGTGGTTGTGGTTTGCAGCTTGGACATGCTTTGCTTTTTGTTTAAAGTCTAATAATGAATGAGTGAATCCCCTGCTTATCTTTCTGGGTTGGTGAGACCTCGCTCAGGAGAATATTCTCCAAATCCATCCATTCTCCTGCAGATTTTAGGATATCTTTTTTCTTAATGCTGAGTAGTGCTCCATTGTGTAGATGTACCAGAGTTTGTTAATCCATTCTTCATTTGAGGGGCATCTAGGTTGTTTCCAGGTTCTTGCTATTACAAATAATGCTGCTATGAACATAATTGAGCTAATGCCTTTGGAGTGTGAATGTGCATCTTTAGGGTATATGCCCAGTAGCGGTATTGCTGGATTCTTGGGGAGATTGATTGCCAGTTTTCTGAGAAACCTCCATGCTGCATTCCAGAGTGGCTGAACAAGCTGACACTTCCATCTGGCAAATGCTTATGGTCCCAATGGCACTGTCTCTGTTCTGTTTTTCTTTCAGGGACTGACTATTTTTCCCCATTGCTAAGAAGGAAAAAATTATGTCTGAAACAAGCAAAACTTTGTTAGAAATTTTCTACCAGAGTCCAGGTCATAGGGAACCTCAGTGTTTAGCTGAGGAGGTTCTCCAACATGTAGTTCTTATTCTAAGCAAAAATCCCTTCTAATTGTCATACATGAGTACCTGTCCCATCTGATGGGAACAAATGGCCTTCTCCTTCTTTGCGGGACAGAGTAGCAGTTGTGGTAATGCCTTTCTGGTTCAAATTCCTGACAGAACACAATATTTAGATTTATGGCTAGATTTCTCTGGATTCTACTGGATAATTCCAGAAGTGCCTGCAATGATGGAAAACATGGAGCTTGTCTCAGTTCAGACCCAATTGGAGCTGAGTGTCAGCACAGAAGTTCACATTTGTCCAGTGGTTCTGAAGTTTAAAGCCACATATGCCAGGTATGGGTTAATGCCGCAGCCAGGTTTGGCTGCAGTAGCCACACTTCTGTAGACCTAATAACATGTATGAATTTCTGGAGACATCAATATCCAAAGAGTCAAGAGGACACACTGTTATAACCATCAATATCAGCTACATTAAAGCTCAATTATGTTTTAATCCAAAACTATAAAGTCTTTGATCTATTTGAAGACTTTCTAGCCAATGTGTTAGGGATTTACAATATGTAAGCACACTCTTGTCCCTTAGATTCATGAATTGTAAGTTACACTTGGGAGTCAGAAAAAAAAGATTGAAATGCCAGCATTATTTTTTGATAAAGATAGATTGGAAGATTTGGCTTAGACTTCAAGCCCAAATGGGCTCATTCTTATTTTTCCTCTTGAATTATATTGCATCCTTCAGCAGTAGAAGCAATAGCTGGAAAGCTATGAATCTCACTTCCCCACACAGCTATAGTGTAAAGCATTCATTGAGGCTTATAAGCCGACAACAGCAAATAAGTATAAAATACATAAATCATATAAGGGGGCGCTCCTGAGAGCAGCAGCCTTTACTTCATTTCTTCTGTTTATTTCCTGTGAGAAGTTGACCAGGATCAGGGAGGTTTGTGGTATGATGAGGCAGATATGGATCCCATAATGCCTTAGGGTTTTCTGTTTGCATCTTTTGTTTTAAAATTTACAATAGATATGTGGGATTAAAGGTTTTCTTCCTTCCCAAGTGGTGACAGTACAAAGAACAAAGGTCAAAACAAAGGACAAGAAATGCAACCCAGAAAACTGCTTAAAGTGTAGGTAGCAGAATTCTTTGATCACACCAGAGATAGCTGCTGTAGAGCAGTTGTCCTTCAGCTTTAGTGTGTCTCAGACACGCTTACACTGCTCACCATACCACAAACTACTGTCCTCTATCTTCTTAAATTTCAATCTCAGTTGGGGCATTTGAATTTGTGTTTCATACAAGTTCCATGGTAAGGATGCTTCTGTGGATGTGACAACTACATAGTACAGTAAAGGAAAAAAAAAAGAAAAGAAAAGAAAAGAAAAACCAATGTGCCATTGTGGCATGATTGGACTATTACAAAGACAAGAATGCTTTGGCTCAAGAGACTTGGTAGTGACAAGAAGTCTGCAGGGACTGTTTCATAACTGGTTTGGGATACACTTACAACTCAAAGCAACCACAGTCTATGGTTTGTAATGGTTGCGTCTGCCCTGACAGAGCTTCTCTTTGCACTTCCCCCAAGTCCTGACAACTCTCTTGACCTGTTGGATGTGGCCAGTGGAGAGCCATGAGGAAGCTAGGGCTACTTCCTGTCAGCTTCTCAGGCTTGGCCCTGAATCTTGAAAAGATACCGCTGGAAGATCTGGATGTTCCAGGTTTTGGTAGCAGTTGTATCTCTGCTCCTGTTTGTCTTTTCCTTTCCGTGTCATTCCTGTTATCAGGTAAAGAGTCTTTCACTCTGAATTATACTGATTTGAAGTTGCTGTGTGTCTTACCTCACAGATTTATTTCTCTGTTGTACAATCCTTCCTCCATTTTCATTTTCAGTCAGTATGACTTGGGTACAGATGTGTATTATGTGCATTTCTGTATGCTGTGAAATAAAGGAATTTTTTTGGCCTACGGCAGGGACATCAGAGCATAGGTAGGAGAAGGAGGGTGGAGTCAGTCGGAGAGTGATCCAGCCACCCAGGAAGGAACATGTAACAAAATAAGTAAGCCACAGGCCATGTGGCACGACAGATTAATGGAAATGGCTTGAATTAAGATGAAAGAGCTAGCTAGCAATATGCCTGAGACATAGGCGAAGTGTCTGTGTATTTCTTTGGAACTTTGTGATTGCTGGTCCAGATAAGCAGCAGTGGGCAGATCTGAACTATGGAGCTAGGCAGGCCAGAAACCTCCTGTTACAGTCTGTTCTTTTCCAGATGCATGAGTAGGTCACAAAGTGATACTTAGGGTTAGGGATTCTCTCTGACCCCAGTCCAACCTGAAAAACCGCTTTTCTTCTAATTTGGTTCAGTACTGCTTAGCTCCCAGACTGCATGCATATGAATGTGGAGGCTCTTTTCCCTATAAGTGCCATGCTGGTGCCAAAAAGGCAAGGGTCTTCCTGTGACTTTGCTCATCACTTCAGTGATCATGCCAGAAACAATGCCATTTTAGATTTACAAATGTCAATCATACAATGACACATAATTGTGAAATTGCTTCAAGACTGTCATCTCTTATATTTTTATTACAGCTCTGTGTTTAACTTACCCTGTTTTTGAATTTAAAAGATGTTAAAATCAATTGTGTTGTAAAATATTTGAGCCATAGAAACCAATACTGGAAGCAAACAAAGTTAGAGTGTCTTTTGTTTTGTTTTGTTTTGTTTTAAAGAGTTCCCAGGATTTCTGTGCCTTATGAATTGTAATAATTATTTCTAGTGCTATGTAATGTTCACTAGATGTCAGAGAAATAGAGATAGGTATTCAATGTTACAGAGATTGTTAGCATCTTTAAATGCACTTTTCAATTCACTAAAAAGCTACACATATAAAATATATAAACTGCTGTCATGTGGAATAAAGGAAGAATTCATTCATTTAAAGTGGCTTAAAACATCTTAGCTCATATTTTCAAAATCTGACAAAGAAGATTTGAAAAAAAAAATTGAAAACCAACAGTGGCTGAGAAAACAATGTGGTAGTCCTGGTAATTTAAGATATATGTTAACATTTCAAGACATATTTTAAGTTTGGAGGCAAATGGAAAATTATCAACAGCTTCTTGTCAAAGTGTGTGCCTTAATGAGTCATTTTATTTGAAGCAGTTTATTTGCTGTGTCTTCTCCAGCTTCCACCCTGTCACTCTGCACCGGGAGTGATCTGAGGCTCCCCCAGGTGCTGGCAATCGCTACAGAATGGCTTCACAGTTCCCCCTGTGCAAGCAGCTGGCTTGAGCAGCTGCTCATGGTTATTGGCAGAGAATCATTCTTCCATGCATGGGGCAGCTGCTTATGGTGGCATGTGGTTTTTATTGGAGAGTGGGGGTGGACAAAGGACAGGTTCTACCTGCAGCTGCTACAGACATCTTGTAGATTTTCAGGAATGCAGGGCTGGACAGGAGAACAGAGCTCTGACATCTCCTTGCTGCTGAGTCTGCCATCTAGGAGATCTCATTAGAGCCATGGATTCGATTACCACAGCCTTGTCATTTGCCTCTTGACAATGTGTAGTGGAAGCTAGGAAATTCAGCCAGTGAGCTCATAAGAAAACATGCAGTTTATTACTCTTCCTTTGAAAATAATTACTCTATTTAATGAGATTTCTGTACAATTTAAAGTAACATGGAAGAATCGGCCAGTAAATGTAACTGCTTGGTCCAGTGGTCTTTGACTTTGGTCGCTGACTGCAGCACTAAAAATCTCACTCTTAGAGTTTCTGACTTTGGTGGCTCAGGGGAGGAGGCAGCCTGAGCAACAGGATGATCCAAAGCTTCCCAGTGGATGGCCTTGTCATCCACAGGTAAGAATCACTGCCCAGGCAGATCAGTGACTAAGGTGTAGCCTAGAACTAGGGAAGGTCTCAAGGCGCCATCTGTTGGTACTGGACTTGGGTTATGAACCTTTGGATTCTATCTGGCGCTGAGTTTTGTCACGGTATGTTTGTCACCAGGCTCCCACACCACAAATTTAGCCTCCCTCTTTGCCCTGTACCTTAGCAGGCAAAATCTTGTTCTCCTGATGCTTCCCAACATTGTCAGGATACAAGGCTTCCACTGTTAGTTCATAGGTATCTCCCTGGGGACAAGGACCATAGGGCAGGGCTGCCTAGCACTGAATTTTACCATGCTGGGCCTACTTCAGATTGACTCTCCTATTCCTACTCCAAGAAGAAGTCATTTTTCTCCAAGCTTTGTTGACTGGACATGAGAAACAGGTGAGAATGTTTTCCCTTCTGTATTCATGAACACCTTATTAAAGACCTAACACTGATGTCTCTTCCCTGACTTCCTTGTTGTCTCCATGGGCAGATGTTCACAAGAGTGTCTAGCCTTCTTCCCACCTGATGTTTTTGATTTTCCTATTTTGTTATTGTTACTGCCCACTGTGGCTTGCCTCCATTTTGAGAAAGACCTTAAGGAGATGATGAACTCAGATAAACACCCGCTTAAAAAATGCTGTTCTAGTCTGGTAGGTTATAATTCTTAGAAAAACTTTCAGGCTTAAGTAATTACAAATCCCCGTCAGTGTAAGCAGAGCAGGAAGGATCAACTCAGAAGAGGCATCATGCTCACCCACTGTGATTCAGATAAATTAAACAATAAACAAAAATGTCTGTGATGTGATGAAGAAATCAGAAAGTTTAATAAACAAATAAAGCTGGCAATTAGGAGTAGTAAAAAGTAATTAGCAGGCAATGTTCTTTTCACTTTCCCATGCTCTCTTTGGGATCTCAAGATGAAGCTATAAATAAGTGAAGGAAGAGTGGTATTATTTTAATGCCTACTTACTTTGCATGTGTCTTTGATCAGTCACTGACAGTAGTATGTGTTCCCTCAGAGTCATGCTGAAGGTTTTATGGACAAAGTATTCAATATTGGCAAAGTGACACCCTGAGTCTATGTTAGAACACTGGAGGAGGGGGCAGGTATCTCTTCTACCCAACTCAAGGAAAAAAAGAAAGAAAAGAAAAAAATGATGAAGTTTTTTCCAGTGTTGAGTACGTTGGATCACATTCCTATACAATTTATTTCTAGACAGGGTTACTTGGCTCAAGACTTCATTGTACTTTTGTGGGCTGAGTTTCAAAACACCCCAAATAAGCATTGGCTATTACTGGATAAGCTTCACATGCACTTTTCATGAAATTTGAATAAACTCCTAATTAGATTAGGATAATGAAGACATAATGAAGTCACTTGCAGAATGTCACTGAGAGGAGAGTAGGCCACTGGACTACTGAGTGCTGACCTGACTGAACACAACTCATGAGAAAATTTTGGCCAACTTTTAGATCTTTGATTTTAGGTGAGATATTATTCCTGGTGATAGAATAGTGGAGGACAGCTTCAGCTGAAGATGTTGGCCTCGGGACACAGATAGGTGTGGATTCAAATCCTAGGGTTCATCAGCTTGAAGCTTCTAAATCTCAGATTTCCTCTGCAGACTAGGATTTGTATTTATTCTGGTCCTAGTGTAATTGGGTCTTTTGTAAGTGTCAAATGAGATGTTAGAAACAAAGCATCTAACTTAGGCTAGCAAAGGCTCTCCACCTCTTAAGTGCTGGGATCACCACCACCTGTTTCAGGGTAGATATTAAAAGAGATAACAATGTTATCATTACTACTTGTATGCTACTCATATGGATTTATCACTAAGCATTTAGAATCAATCATCTGTTTTAGTGTTTGAATATGTTAAAGGGCTTTAAGTATTCACTCATTTCTAGGTATTAGCTGAGTGGCTGTTTTGAGCCAGTCACTGTTTCAGCACTGAGAATACAGACATAAACATATTGGATACCGATGCCAGTTCCCATGGATCTTACACCTGTGGGCTAATTATCTTGTCTTTTTATTACCTAAAAGATTCAAATCACCATTAGAGAATTACCTATTTAAAACATAGTCCAGCTTATCTTTTTCATTCTATTTAATATCAAGCATTTCAAAGAGATTTCTTAATTTTAGCTACAGATAAAGTATAAATTTCAGGCCTGAAAAGATTAAATGTTGCTAACAGCTACCTCAAATTAGCCCATTTAAATTCCTTTGGCTTTACTAAAAATTAATTAGTACCATATAATGGGACCTACATAACTATGTTATTCATCCTCCATGTCTTTCATCTGAAACCACCATGTTTAAAAAGAGGCAGTCAATTGATTAAGCATGGTTCATGCAGCTTATTGAGAAAAACATACTGAACCTTCTCTAGCAATTCAGTCAGAAGGACAGACAGAAAGTTCATGGACACCCATGTCTAGTAGGTAATAATCCTCAGATGATTGGAATGTGCCTCTTGTCTATTTTTCTATTTTTACAGCATCAAAAGTCAGAAGAACATCAGGTAGACATATAAGTATGTGGCTAGGTTTATGAGGTTTGAGGTCTTCAAGTCTAATTTTTCCCCCATTTGCTTTCTATTTATTCACTTCTCCGTAGACTAACTATTCTCAGATGACACAAGGATTTGAGGTGTGATACTGAAATTGTTTGCCAACTTGGCACTATCTGAAATTACTTAGGAGACAAATGTCTGGGCATTCATGATAGGATTTCTAGATTAAATTAATAGAGGTAGGAATAACCATTCTAAATGTGAGCAGCATAATTTCATGGGCTGGTATTTATGACTGTATGAAAAAGAGAAAATGAACTGAACATCAGCATAGATTACTCTCTGCTTCCTGAATGATTGTGGATGCAGTGTGACTTCCTGACTGACTATGACTTCCTGACTATAGATATAGTGTGACTGCCTGACTGTGGATGCATTGTGACTTTTCGACAGTGTGATTTTTCTGATTGTGGACACAGTATAACCTTCTGACTGTGAATTTGTCCATCTGTCACCAGACTTCCCTGCCATGATCAACATGATACACTATACTCTTAAATAATGAACTCAGTTGTTCATTCTTTAAGTTTCTTTACTCAAGTGTTTTATTGCAGCTTGGACAACAGTTCAATATGTGTGTGTGTGTGTGTATCACTTCTGAATCAATTTGAAGAATACTGGAGGATTTCATCAGGAAGCTTTGGGAAATAATTCAAGCAAGCAAAACAAAATCACTTTTTAAAAATTATTAAAGACACAGTTTTAGAAACTACTTCAAGATATGAACTTTCTAGAAGAATTTGAATTTTTGTTAAAGTGTTGTATCTCCTATGAGTCCACTCTGCACTGGTTGTATTCAGCATGTAGAAGGTGTTAGGCATCCCTTTTTAGCCTGTAATGGAGAGCACAGCTATTCTCAGTGACTGATAATGTGTTGTTCACAGGTCAAGTTAGAAACAGAATCTGACTAGGTGTAGGAGTGCACACCTTTAACCTCAGGAGGTATAGTGCTGAGGTAAGAAGATAATTTCTAGAAGGATCAGGGAACATCCAGGGCTCATAATGAGTCTGTCATTTTACAGACAAGAATTCCAAAGAGACCCTTGTGTTCCTCCTTTTGGCAATCAGACTGTTGAAACAATGATCCCTGAGAAATTAAAATTTCTCCCTGCATCTCATGCTTGGAGGGGAAAAAAAAGAAACAAACAAGTAACACTAAACTTGCCACAACTGGTGGCTTGCAGGGTTGAAGAAAAGAAAGAACTCACTTCTATTTTATGGTCAGGGCATTCGATGTTTGATCGTTCTCCAGACTCTGGATAATACAAATTGGATCTGTTTTTGTTGTTGATGTTCTGTTTGTGGAGGGAGATCATCACAAGGTTAGTGGTGGTAGGGCACAGGCATATATTGAAGGACTGGGAAGTGAGCGTGATTGGGTTATATAATGTGAAATTCTCAAAGAATCAATGAAAAACATTGTATTGGAAAAATAATTTTTTAAAAAAGCCTGTATTCAGCCAAGGGAGAAACTGCCTCTCAGAAAAGATTATAGCAGGCTCTGAAGGCTAGATTGAAGTTCAAAAGGAAGGACTGCTCAGCTATGTGTAACATGTAACGTCTAGGTAGACTTAAACCTGATGTCACTACCCCATGGTTGGACTTGGTCTTCACTGTGCCTCCTTATTTCTCTTTGGAACAGTGATAACACTGAATTAATTCCCCTGTTCTGATTTCCAGTTTTTCTTTTTTTTTTCCAGTATTTTTATTTTTATTTTTTTTTCCTTCTTTATTTTGTATTTATCAAAAAAAAAACAGTAAAAAGAATTTAAAATGCAGAAGAGTTAACAATAACTGTACAGAGGATAAGAATCATAAGCATGGCTTATCAAGGGTAGAAATACAAATAAGATTGCTACACATATATTTTCTTTGTGTTCAGCTTTCCTTATATATCCTTATTCAAGGTCTCTTCCCCCTCCCAACACATCTGGTCATTTTTCTTCTCTGCAACTGCCCATCCCCTCCCTGGGCAGGGAGCAGACAGTCCTATGGTCCCACTGACCCAATAATGCTTAGATCAGTCTC
>PVIH01003443.1:0-14390 GCA_004025045.1 Sigmodon hispidus
AAGCAATGTCATAGAAACCTAATTTATTGCTAGGGAGCTGCTTAGGCATGAGGGACATGTACTTTAATCGTAAGTTTTCATGACCATAAATCAAAATCTTAAAGAGTTGTTAGCTTGATGCTTTTCTTTCTTTTTTTTTTGATTTTTTTTATTATGAATAAAGTCATATTTTTTTATCCATGTATCCCTTGTTCAAACTCCTCTCCCCCTCCTGCCCCTCCCAGTCACTCTCTCTTCTCCCCATCACTTTATCTCCTCCCCAGCAAGGGCAGGAGGTCCCAAGGTGTGCTCACCCTTATCCTTATTCATCAGTAGTGGCCACACAGATGTTCTAGGCTGATTAATTCTTTATTGGGGGCAAAAGAAAGTTGTCCCAAGCATCACAGGATGTTGCCCATCCTTATGAGCTCAGCTTATAGATGCCACTAAACTCCTCCTCCTGAAGTATGACAACTCAACATTTACCCAGACTTTGACAGATGTCCTTTGTTGTCATGAAGCAAAATCACTCTCCTAGAGAAGGGTTGCAGCATACCTCATTCCCTGCCTTATAGAAATCAATAATTAACTGGTTTATAGAAAAATTCTCATCAAAGAGCCATGACATTAACTTGAGTTAAGTCTGATTTTGTGGTTCTTAGGAACTACCTGTCAAAAGTCTTGAGATCATTTAAGGACACTGATTTGAATAAGTCATGTACTTACTGGCTTAATCTCACTAATACAGCCAAAACAGCTACCTCAGGCTAATCCATAGTCTCCTAGGATTGGCTCTAATGCAGTTTAAACAGAGGCAGCTGCTAAAGCCTTGGCCTTGTGCTTGTAAGACTCCAGATAAAAGAGTTATCTATTCTTCCTGACTTCTGGAATGCTCTCTGACCTCCATGGTTAAAAGCCTCTGATTTTACTGCTAAATGATGTTTCACAGGAGAATTTAAATTTAAATTTGACTGGAACTGTTTTTAAATGCTAACTTCTGCAAGAATTCCTGGAATGACTGCTATCATCAATGACTTGCATTTTGTCCATCTGTACTGGGGTCTCCCCAAGAAACCTCTGGGGTAGAATGTGGTGTGCACTTTCCTAGAACTATTCTTTAAAATTTTTCCTCTGAATGTCAGCAGTGATGTTTATGCTCTCTTTTAAATATTTTTCTCTTACCTGGTTCATTTATCAAACATTTCTGGAACATTTCATACATATAATATGATTGCTCCTGTTGTCATATTTCTGTAAGTGCTTGGTAAAATACATACTATTCATGTCACATATTTTCCTATGTGTCTTAGAAACTAAACCAGCACAAAGAATAAATATAAAAAAGGTTTCTATATTGTCATACAATGAAACAGCAATAATGGGTTGAAGTAGATTACAGCGACAATGACTCCAAAGAATATTCTTGCTTTGATCATTATATAAAGTTATTGGGTGACTTTTCCAGTGTTACATAAAATTGACATCATTTATCAAGTTGCTATAATTATTTAGCATCCTAGTTAGGGTTACTATTACTGTGTTGAAACACTAGGATCAAAAGGTAGGAAGGAAAGAGTGTACTCGGCTTATATTTCCACTCTGTAGTTCACCAACAAGGGAAGTTGAAAGAGTTCAAATGGGTAGGAACTTGGAGACATGACCTGATGTAGAGGCCATGGAGGGATGCTGCTTACTGGCTTGCTCTGCCCATCTTCTTACAGAGCCCAGACATAGCTCCACCCATCAATCACTAATTAAGAAAATGTTTTACAGCTCAGTCTTATAGTGGCATCTTCTCAATTGAGGTTACTTCCTCTCTGATGAACTTAACCTAGCCAGCACATTTAGTTATACTTTTGACTTTTTTCTTTCTTAGAAAGTACTTTAGTTCAGATTGTGATTGTATACCAGATATAATCAGGGCAGTTTATCATGTATCCTTCTTCCTGTTAGAAAATTCAGAGTCTGACGAGGAATAGGATGAACAACACTTCTAAATGTATTTGTAGGCCTTCGGGGAGGTGTAAGAGCACACATTTTCTCTCCCTTTGAGGATATTATTTAACTCTCTCATTCCTCTCCTCCTCACCATGTTGGGTAAGTTTGCTCACATGCCAACATCACTTAAAAAGGCATAAAGCATGCTTTCCTTTTGGTGCCCAGACAGCATTTGATGACTGAAGTTTCTTATATTTCAGGCCTCTTTGTGTGTGGATCCTTGGCTGACTGATCTCCAATTCAACCTTATTTTCACAGAATTTATATAACTCTTCCTGGCTGAAGTGAGAAGACTGTACCAAGAGAAGGGTGTTATGCTCATTTGCACAGTCATTCAGCTCATCATCTATGACTTTGTGGATTCAGCAGATGTGGTCTTGCATGGATGTTCATGGCCTCTGTCTGCTGCATGAGATGAGACTAGAGGAGGAAAAGCTGAGAAAGGAGTCTAGTCCACTATAGACCTATCATTACAATCTGTTAAAGATTTCAATTGCTTCTGGTATTGTCTTTTTCAACTCTTGACCCATCCCGCTATCCGTACTACATATTTCTACCCACTGGGCTAAAAGAATCTATTCAAGCAAGCAAATTACCCTTCTTAATTTGCTCAGGATGCTCCCCTAAGACTCCCGTTTTTTCCATGAAAGGCAGAGAAATTCTCTTTTAAGCATTCCTGGGGAGTATTATATGGCTTCCTCTTCCTGTTAGATCCATTTCTTCACTCACTAGAGTAGGTAACCAGATGTGCCTGTCATATGTGGATGGGGACAATTTGTAAGCAAAACTGAAAAAGAAGACTAAAAAGCACAGAAAACAGTTCTCCTATTTATCTGCACACATGCAGTTCTTGTCCAGATACCTTAAAAGTCATGGTTTCCATTCTTAAAATCTCCAAGGCTGTTGTGGCTGACCATGAGGTCAGCGGAAGGGCTAATTGCAAGAGCAGCTGTCATCAGACAAGCCACAGTGAGCCTAAGAGTCAAGTACAAAGGCCTGTTGACTTTCAAAACATTCCTCCAAGCATTCACAGGAGTCACAACACAGCATAAAGGACTTTAGAGATGGGTAAATCACAAACATGTTGAGGTGTAATTTTTTTTTTTCCTTCAACATTGGGGAATGGATACTGAATCCTTTAAAGGTATCTCACATTATCACTCCCTACCAGAAATTTAGACAGAGTGCATATTTGTATAAAATAAGCAAAACAATTTAAAATACTTGAGTCAAGACAGTAACCCTACAGATGACAGTGATCCCATTAAAGATTTCTTTCACAGCAAATGGCCTTAGCTACAATTAACCAAGGCTGTTTTATAGCTGCATATTTTGTTTTTCATGTGTACATAACTATCTCAACTCTTGCTCTGAAATCAGGCAGTAGGACATTTTTAACTTTACCTATTGATTATTCTTGAAATTATACACCTGAAAATGAAATAAAAAGAATATAGAGAAATACTGCTATCATGTGGCAAAGTAGAATGCATGGTAGTTGTAACTATAAAAATGTACATTCACCTAGACAATGATGAGAAGATACTATGAAAAACAATATCCTGGAGTCCTGGGATGTTGATGTTTTATTGTCTGACTTGTCTTCAGTTTGATCAGCATTATTTTTTCTAAAACCATTACAGGGTGCCTTTCAGAAATATTAGAGTCCTTAACTCCTTCTTTCTTTAAAAAGGATCTGGAGAAAATGACCAGGAGAATAGATACAGATAAAAACATTCAGTTCCATGGATGAACAACATACTCATGTCTTGTAAATCAGAATTCATAAATCTATATTTGGTTGTAAGGTATTCTCAGCCTACCCATGTTGCTGTACTTACAGAATAAAGCAGTATAAATATGAATCTGTGCACACATGCTTATGCCTGGCATTGAAACTTTTTCCGTGTGTTTCAACTTGCATAAATTGATATATCTCTTAAAGACAGTAAATATCCTTCTTCCACTGACAAATAAGATCTTTGAAAAGAACAAAGTCATTCTTACAGATCAATATCACGTAGTATGTGTCATAGTGAGCCTTATCTGTCAACTGGACCCAAACCTAGAGTCCTGTGTCAAGTAGTGAGACCCTACCTGAAGAATTGCTCAGACAGAATTGGTCTTGGCCTTATCTATGAAGCATTTGCTCAGTTGTCAATTGATATGAAAGGGCATGGTACACTCTGGGTGTTGCCCTCCCTAGGCTGTATAAGAAAGGGAACTAAGCAAGCCAGAAGGAGAAAGCTAGGAAGCAGCATTCCTCCATGTTCCCTGTTCGGGTTCCTGCCTTAGCTTCCTTTGACAACAGACTGTAACCAGAAATGAAATAAGCTGTTTTCTCCTCTTTGTTGCATTTGGTCATGGTGTTTGTTGGAACAACAGAAGCTCACTTAGCACAGAATGCTTTAATCAATAAGCACCTATGCTTACTCATGGACCGCCTAGAAGGGAAAAAGGTCATTTGCTCCACAGAAATCCCCTACTCCTACATCTCCTAGCTCATATACAGTGCTTTGCTATGTGTTAACAAACTTTAACCCACAGTTAATCTGTGAATTGAAACCAGGCATCTATTACCAGAACATATGGCTTAAAGACGATTTATATAATTAGGATCAGGTGGGGGAAAGACTCACACATAGACTCTTATCATTACTAGTGTCAGTATTAATGCTAAGGTTTGCTACAAGCTTTCACGTTATGAGTGTTTGCTCTGGCACCCCCATTTTGATTTTTACTCTGAGTTTCTCATATGCATCACTTTTCCTGATTTTTGGTAGTTCAATCCTTCTTTATGACTTCATGCTGGGCAAGGTCACACACAACTCCCCAGTGAGACCAACTAGTCTCTGATCTTCTTATTGTGTGTTTATAAGTACCTTCTATAGGGGGAAATATTAGAAAGCAGCAGTCCTATTAAGGCCAGAATATATAGCATATAGGACTCTAGCATTTTGTCAATAGTTCTTTTTTGCCCGTTGACATAGATGTCCTATTCATTTCCCCACCCTGGATGGTTTCTTGCTGGGTATGGTCATCATTCAGTATGTTGTACAACTCTCTAGCAAGGACATCTTTCCATATCCCTCTGAGCAGGTGAGCTGCAGGCAGGGGTCATTGAGAAGGTGGGTCATCAGGGATGGTGAGTATTCAAGTCATTGCCCTCAGTGGCATGATTATCCAGGGACCTGATAAGACACTGAAATTTAGGAACTAGATAAGAGGAAAGCAATGGTTCCTGGGGCCATTGACATTTGATTCATTGTCAATACTGTCTTATCAAGCATTAAGTCAATGCACTGCTCATGAACAGCAACAATCCTGAAAAAAAATAAATATAGTATCTTTAGAGAAGCCAGAAAGTTGTCAGGAAACTAACTCTAGGATGTAGCCTTAGGCCTTGAGTATCATGGTTTCTTCTATCCAAAAGGAGGAAATTTTTCCTCTATTGTAAAAACAAACAGAACAAGAAGCATCATTTTTAGTTTTATCTCTAAATTGTAAAGTTTTGTTTCTCTTTCAGATAATTCTACTTACTTCTACTTAATAAATAAGTAAAAAGACACATATGTTATGAAGTATGCAGAATACCATGTGCTACTATCCTGGAATTATACTGTCTTTTGTGCATGTTTTATTATCTTTCCAAATCCATAGACCTTAAACTAAAGCCTTTCATGAAGAGTTCAACTAATGGGCAAATATATATGATAATTAGTCTATGTATAGCAAATGAACATGCCTCTAAAAGATATACACTTCATAAGCTGTTAGGGTCCACAGTGTTTACTATAACCTAATGCATAGTTATTTACACAGTAGGGTATTTGGTTAGCATTAAACATTCATTTCACATTTCATGACCTCAAAATGTCCAGCATTGAACCAACTTATTACAACTCCTTGACCTGCTTTTATATTTCAAATATTTATAGTAGGCTTTACATTTGTGTTTATAACTTCAAGATGTTGAAATAGAAAAACTTCTGACAAACAGGATCATGGAGGCAGTTGGGAAAATCCTTAAAGTCTAAACTTGGGCGTCATATATCTGCCATCTTGGAAACATGAAAATGGTTAGCTTTATTCATATTAAAGCCACATCTTTTCCTTGAGGAAATAATTTTGTTGTATTTTCCAGAAAAGTTAAATGTGATGTAAGACTCAAAGGATTGGGTTTGGATTTGTCAATGTAAAAATTGTGACATTCATAGTGGTTTGTACCATCTATTGATTTTCATGTAGACTGTGAGGGGCGGGCTGCACCCTTTCTGGGTGCTTCTGGAAATACAGTTTGATACTTTCCTGGATTTAGTCTGTAATAGACTTCCATTAATAGGCCCAGCCTTTTCTTTATTTACATTTTTAAGCTTAATTTTTTTATTTTAATTATGTGTGTGTATATGGTGATTGTGCACATAAGTCTGAGTGCCCATGGAGGACACAGGTGTGGGATCTCTCTGTAACTGGAGTTTCAGGTGGTTGTGAGTCACTGGACATGTGTGCTAAGAACTGAACTCATGTCCTCTAGAAGAAGAGTAAATATTCCTAACTGTTAAGTCATTTCTCTAGCCCTGACAGGCCCAGTTTTTCCTTTATTTATGGTATAGTTTTAAAAATGCTTCTTTATAGATTACCAAGATGGCTTGCATAGGTGTTTCAATAGATTGAACTAAGCTCAAATACTTTAAAAAGTAATATAAGTACATTTATCACAGGACTTAGTAATTGTACTCTTGAGTATAGGAAGGTAAAAACCTACAACCACAAAAGAATCATAATTGATCAAGTTGGGTAGAGAACTAAAATGTCCAGTTACTACTAGACACACAAATTATTAGGTTACATCAATAAATTGGAAAAGTATGCAACAAAGTAGTGACATGCACAAAAACTTGAATGACCCTCAAAGATATGCTGATGAGAGAAAAGCCTCTCTCTCTCTCTCTCTCTGTTTCTCTTTCTCTCTTTCTCTTTATGAGTGTGTGTGTGTGTGTGTGTGTATATGTGTGCACTTCTGTTTAAAGGTATTTTACTATTATATGCATTGGTGTTTTGCCTTGGGTGTCAGGTCCCCTGAAACTAGGGTTATGGACAGGTGTGATCTGCTTGCTGTGTGGATACTGAGAATTGAACCTGGATGCCCTGGAAGAGCAGTTATTGCTCTTAAATGCTGAGCCTTATAAAGACCACTCTTAAAGATTGTATTTGACCTCTAGTTAGATAAGACATTCTGGATAAGAGTTGGCATGCCAGTGGAGGACATTTGAGGATGAACTGCATTTGCTGGGGGTTGGGGTAGGGGTGGGGCTGGACCACAATGAAGAATCCCTGGATCACCTTGAAAAGACAGAACCATTTTGTGTGCTATTTGTGGTGAATATTCTGCATGCTTATACATGTATAAAAATCAATAGAACTATACTAAGAAAACTCCAACTTTACTACATATTAATTGAATAATTAAATTGAGTGATGTATAAATACATAAATAAATGTATATGGCATTATTACACTGTGGTCCATTAATTACCCAGAAAAATCTCAAAGCATAAGTATACTCATTAAAATCTCAGTTTTACTGTTTGTAATTAGAATCTTTTTCTGTGAACTCACAGATTTTAAATGTGGAAACCCTGCCCTTATCTGTCCAGTAACTGAAAACAGTAGTCACATCAGAGCATTGTAGTTTAGGTAAATGCTAATGTCAGTGCCCAGCCACTAATACCCTCAATCATACTGTTAACTGGCTGAGAAAGAGCTCACACTTATCTCTACCTAGATATTTTATCTAAGGAAAACTGGATTATCTATATTGCCTCCACAAACATACAGACCACACCACCCTCACTTCCTCCACAGCAGTCAGTCAGACACAACTTATTTGTGATCTCTTAGGAACTCAGGTATCTAAGGAAGTCTATTGTGTCTCCCATTAGGCAACCTATTGATGACCTCTGACCTAAGAATATTACAAACAGTTGTGAAATATTTTAGAAGTATGCACACATGTGCAAAAAAGGAGGCCTGTGCTTAGGAAAGCAGTGACTACTTAGAAGTCCAACATTTTTGTTTCCCAAAGAAAAACATCGAGGCCTTTGTCCTTGACTTTTCTCCATCCCCTGGTGATCATTCCCCGACTGTCTGATCTAATCTGTCAGTTCAGTGATTGCATCTGGGCAGTGCCTGACTCTCAAATCTATATTTACCATCTTGGTCTCTCTCCTGGGTTTCAAGATTGGATTTGTAACTACTGTTGAAGTTAGATTATCTGAGTTGTGATCACTAAGGCATCTCCAGAAGCTAGCTCCTTCATTTTCCCTTTTTTTTTTCTTTTTGACTTCTCAATTCTGTTTCTGGTGTCACCTGATGTGTGTGTGTGGGGAGGGGGTAAATGTGCCTCTAATTCCTTTTGTCATCATCCTTTCCTATCACCTAGGACTATGGAGCAAGTCTTTGTCCTGTGGCCACTGATTAAAACTACAGAAACCATCTCTCTATAGGTCTTTTCACCAATGTGCCCGAAATGCACACAATTGTCACTTTGATCCGAAGAAATGCACAAAACTGATCCTAAGGCAGCCCCAGTTTGATAATTCCACAAAGTCTCTGATACTAATCCCCCAAACTCCTCAGAACAACCTTGATTTTCACTTTATGCCTTTAGCCCAGCAGGCACTTTTAAGTTGAGGTAGCATTCTCAAGTTTGTAGCTATGTTGGTACAATTTATTTTATTAGCTATCTCTTAAAATGTAGTAATGTGCCCTCTGTTCAGAATGGTCTACAGGTGCCTCATATTTCCTCAGTTCTGGCTCAAAAGCCTCCCCATACTCCTTCTTGTTCTGAGTGATTTTAGATTTCTTTGAGCTGACATTGCACAATTGTTACTACTCTTTTTAAATGTGTTGCTTTCCGACATTCATTAAGAGTATTTATGGTATGTTATTTCCAGTGAGTGCAAGATCTATGTTCACGCCAAAGTGCTCAAGTGCACCTTATATTACCGACATTTCAATATAAATTTTCTGTGGAAAGAAATTGAATCAGATCAGTATGATTGTATCCAGATAAGACTCATTATCCTTCTCTGGCCCCTTTCAGTTCCATAAGTGCATATGAGCTCTTGCTGGTTACCAGCAGCCACAGATTGGCAGATAAGCAATACTTCCTGACATTTATCTTTGAGAAGATGTTGGAAGATGACCTGATACAGATCTTTGAGGGGAGATCATGTCCTTGACCTTAGCTGTCTTTGGATAGTCTTTTCTGTTGTGCTTATAAACTTTGAGCCTATGACCTAATGATTTCAGTGCATGGGTCTTGAAAATAAAAACAGGACCCCTGCCCCCATCCTCGGAAAAAGTGTCGAAATCATCGCATGAGGGGGAGCCAGCACCATTAACGGCCATCGGAGTTTAGATTTCATGTGGCCATTTCAGAATGATGTCATTTCTTTAGGTCTTGTATTCTGGAGTCTTGTATTCTCTTAGAAGCTGAGCAAAAGGAAACCTATCTTAAGAGGCTTTGATTAGTAAAAACTGTACTGAGAAAAGTTAACTCTGGTGACAATATAAGGATTCTGTTGTTATTTATAAATCTGAAACAAGATGGATGGTTTCCAAGTATATTTAACTTTATTCTTATTTCCAAAAACAGCCAAATACCCACATTTAAGGTTTATCACCTTCCCCTCATCTGCTAAATGGAAGTCTCATTGATTCTGGAAACTCAGGAGTTTTCTGTTTTATGCATATTTTGAGATAGAGCCTATTATTATTATTATTATTATTATTATTATTATTATTTTGCCAAACTGCAGAAAAACTGATCTCCAGGCACACTCTGAAAAGCCCTTGCTTGTCCTAATACAGTGCTAAAACATCAATGTTCCTACAAGAAATTCAGCCACCACATACCACTGAACAGACCCGCTTGAATACGGAGAGTTATGCTTCCTTTCTGCTGGAGGGTTTAGAAATGTATCTAATATTCAGGGATACTCTTCTTCCCTAAACCTAAGGTTGAACAGCCTCCTACAGCACTGTGAGCCAACTGGTCCCAGGGAGCTGAGAGCTGGAAGGTTCATTGTGGAGCACTGATGGGTAATGAAGTTGATGGGGTGAGGCAAGGAGTTTGTGCAAATCCACACCCCACCTACTGAGAGCCTGGGTAGGGGTTGAGGCCTCCTCCTTCTCATTTCCATCATCTGCACCCTAAGGCACCGTTGTCTGTGGGAGTCACTTGGCCCTTCCTGGGGGAAGCAGATATATCACTGAGCTATTTTATGTTGTTTTTCCCCTCTCCTAATGAATGCCACACACATGACTCTTGAATGTGCGTGGTACTGCAGTGAGTGATTAAGTCTTGTGGGATGGAGATCCCTGCAGAGGTGGAGTAAACAGATCTGGCATAGAAACAATGCCATCTAGTTTCAGGAGAGCTCCTGTTTGAATCTCAGTGTCATACATTTATTGCAGCTCAGGCTTCTCCATGCTAGGCATTTCTGTCACGCTCCATCAGTCGCAACTAGCGAATCTCCAGGCGTCACTTGCCACTTTTATTGTCCTGAGTCTTGTGGATCTGAACTGCCAATGGCAGCTGTCTTCTGGGCCTTCCTCTCAGAATGATGGAGAAGTAGCAATGTGATTTTTTTTTTTTTTTAAAAAAAAAGACGTAACTATGCTTGATTTAACTTTAACTTTAAAATGTTTCCACACTTCTCTGTAGCACTTGGGTTCAAGGTCCCTTTACTCAACACCTGGCCCAAATAAGCCACACAGGGAGCACCTGAATTTAAGCTTACACCATCCTAACAGATGTTTTTCTTGGCCCTAAGCCACCGGTAAAGCTTAATTCCTTTCAACAAGCCTTTATTGAGCAACTATAATGTGCTGAGTACATATTCTATCATTAAACGCAGGCTGTCCAAGGCAGCATTTCATTTTCCTCAGTGGGAATTTCAGAAAACCTGCAAAATGTTCCCAGCATTAAGGACAAACATCTAAGAAGCCAGAGCTAGAGGAGACTTCCTTTCCTGGCAAAAATGTTAAAGGCACTCTTGGATTACCTTATCACTTTACACCCATCCCAGTCAGTTCAGAAGCCATGGTCTTTTCATTTGGACAAAAAAAAAAAAAAAAAAAAAAAAAAAAAAGCTCCCAGTTATTTTCTACAAATAACTAAATAACTTTCCTTATGATGATCACCACTATGTCTCTTGGGGTAAACAATGATTCACTATTTAAAAATACTGAGAGCACCCCAGCCTCAGCTTCAGGAACATGGCTGGTGGGATCGAAAGAGGGGAGGAAGGAAAGCACGATAAAGCTATTATATCTTCCTGAGCACAAAGCTTTGGTCCCATATCACACAGTGTGTTGATGGTAATTGAAACTTCAAATATTATAGAGGAAAGAGTAGAGAAACAGGGCCAGATTAATTGGGGATATGACTGTGCCTATGGCAAGCATCCCCAAATGGTTGAGAGAAAGACAACTTTGGCCTTCTAAGATGAAAATTGAGGTGACAATTTTGACTAATTCTGAACACAATGTGTGCACTTCTCTGTGTGCAAAGGTAAAGTATAAGAATGTGGACATAAACTTTGGATGAAAACCTGCTGGCCTAAACGCAAAGAATGAATTTCTAGCTAGCTGAACCACACAGATGTGTACAAAACAATTCTTTTCCTCATGTCTTTCTGTGCTATGGAGTGGTGATGTAAGCTAATGCAGGGACTACTACTAAGATTTAAAGATGATAATGAACACAGAGAACTCAATGCTGGCATATGCTAAGTGCTCAAGAAATGTTAATTACTGTCATTTTTATGCAAATGTACTAAGGAATTAATTTTAGTAACAGGCCTAGCCATTTGGGAATCAGACCCCATTGACTATACTCTGCAGTTCAAATGCTCTCCAGTTTGGAAACCAGATGATAAACCTGTATCAAAGAGTTCCTGCCAAGTTAATGTAGATTTTTATCACCTCTAAATTACTTTATCTTTTCCCTTTCTCCATCTCTTATCCCTCCCTCCCTCCTTCTTTTCCTCTTTCTGTTCTTTATTTTCTTCATTTCTCCAAGATGTGACTTTGAATTTGGAGGGGAGGAGCATTTTCAGAAAGTCATCAAATCAATTAAAAGACAGCTTGACAATTCCAGGGCTGAGGAGATGCTCTGTGAGGTATGAGCATCTGCTTCACAAACATGAGAACCTGAGTTTGGATCCCAGAACTGGTGCAATGTGTATGCATTTACAGCCCTAAAGCTGTGAGAGAGGTAAAAGAGCTCACTGGCATGCCAGTCTCACTGAATTGATAAACTTCATGTTCAGTGAAAGAGCCTATAACAAAATATCAGGTCAGAATGCTAGAGAAAGACATCCAATATCCACCATCTCTGGTTTCTACAAATATCTACACACACATTTATGCATACCCATATGAATCAATATGTACACACATTTGAGAGAGAGATGAGATGAGGACAGACAATTCTAAACTTAAGCTACAAGTTCTCATTCAGGTACTAGCCACATAAAATCACAAAACAATCTAATTCTACCTTACACACAAGAGTTTTGTTCAATTAGTATATCTACCCCCTCCATACACTAATTTGGCAAAGCTAAACATCCCTCCCTCTGAAACATTCCTGATGAACATGCTGTGTGGCTGGAGAGCATCTTTTTTTCCTCCTCTGGAGTCCATAGCTTTGGAGATATATCTCTCCTATTGATGAATTTTAAACAAATACCTTCTTTTACAGCATATCAATAGTTACTATTGAGAATTTCACAATGAATTAGTAAAGTAGTGTAGACCAAAGCAATCAAGGTGTTGAAACAATTTCTTCTGTCTTTAAGAACAAAGAAACATAGAATGGGGGAGGATGAAAGACCATGGTTACTTTTTAATAGCCTTTGTTCATTTTCTCCTTAAAAGTCATGATGTGGGATATCTTTCTGTATGCTATGAATTATCATTGGATAATAAAGGAACTGTTTTGGCCCATACAGCTCATAGGCAGGCAGGCAATCCAAGCACAGATAAAGGGGAAGAAGGGTGGAGTCAGACAGAGATGCTGTGAGCTGCAACCGAGAGAGCAAAATATAAAGGAACACAGATAAATCACAAGCCACGTGGCAAGACACAGATTAATAGAAGTGGGTTAAGATATGAGAGCAAGCTAGCAATAAGCCAGAGCCATAGACCAAACAGCCTGTAATTAATATAAGACTTTGTGTGATTATTTGGGACCAAGCAGCTGTTGGTGGGCTATTTGGGACTACTGGCCTGCATTTCGAGGCTAGGCAGAAACATCTGACTACAAAGTCACATGGCTGTGTGTTATTGTAACATATTAATATTTAAAAGGCTCAGAAACTGAATCTTTTAGGATTTCTATATGGTATAATTAAACTTAAAAATTTAAATATTAAATACTTATATATTTCTTTATGGGATTTTAAAGAATTAACTCTTCTAGAACTTTCACTTATGCATATGCACATAAAAAAACCATTTGACTTATAACATTTGTATGACAAATGTTTCAATTTCACTTTGCAACATGAGATGAAAAGAAATGGAGCACTGGCTTGACCTAGTGAGTGCCAACATGATTTACAGGCTGTGAAAAGCAAATGCCCCTAAGCCTGCTTCCTCCTTTGGCTTTGCTAAGTTAAAGCAAGGATTCAAGGTTCCCACTACCTTCCACCTCCACCCACTTCATACTCTGATTCTACTAAACCTACCATACAATTTTCCTTTCTCATCTCCTTTCAAAAGATTTAATAGAGTTTAAGACTCCAGACATCCAGATTTTAAAGTCAGAGCTGATTGCACCCAGGCCTGAGGACTGGGATGTGTTCCCTACCATTGCGGGTTCACAAAAGCTTACATCTTGCCTCAAAGCTTCATCAGTGCATGCTCAGAGGACTATATCTGAGTACCATGGAATGGCCAGATCTGATGTGAAGTAATTCATTTGGTTGCCTCCCTATAGGTATTCTTCCTATCACTTTTTTTCTTGTAGGTGTACATGATGAAAATAGAGTTCAAAGGACAAAGGAGGAGGTAGAAGTCCCCGTGAAAAGGAAATCCACTTTATACTTTGGATGTTCAGAGAGAATTTGATTAGGCAAGCTAGCCTGCTGAGCAAAGGCTCTTTGACCTGGCGCTTCCTTCCTAGAGATTGATTCCACAGGAGTTATAAACGCTGGCCTAGTTTGATCAATGAGCATCTGATAACCATCTCTTCCTTGTAAAGGGCAAGCTAGACAGTAGGAAAAGAAACATATCCAAACACTGAGAAGTAAGTGCCTTCCAGAGCTCAAACACCATAAGGACATCAACTAGACACAGCTTGCTCAGCTTTGTGTCACTCCAACAATCTTGAGCAATTC